>PNEQ01084184.1:78525-111084 GCA_003012365.1 Medauroidea extradentata | reverse complement strand
GGAGTAATTGTGTGCATAACTAATTGTGTTGTGAGAGTTCTAGTTGATTACTGTTTTGTGTATTTCGTAGCTTTGTGAGCTATTAAATCCAGTACTTAATTTAACTCTTTTATTTGTAATTATAGACCTCTATCCCAAAGAACTCATGGGAATTGCCCACATATAAAGTTTGTGTTCTTCAAACTTGTAACAGTATGTTTAATTACATGTCATGCAAATGATCATGATATCGTCGTATTAATTAACAGTTTCAATGTTAATGCAATTACGCGCGGCGCACTGACATTCCCCGAGAGCACAGTATTGATTTAGGGTCGTCCAAAGCCCGCTATGTTCAGTAGCATTCAGTTTTATTGGTTAGTTTGAAGCCAGCGCATACGATACGAAAACCGCCGAGTTGCGTTATACGTCACACGATGGTACGCTGCAGTACGAGGCAAACTTGATATTCTTTTGTTCCTTAAATGCTATGGCCGATTTCTCTCCCAGTTTCTGCCATTGTGTCAGTTTGTGTGTTAAATACATCGCTGGCGATGAGATGTAACCTCATATCGATGGTGCAGATGCAAAACCTCGTATGTAAATTTTTGGCAGTATTTACATTTTTACACGTTGTTCCTCGGCAATAACAAGAATGTCCAATAAATTAGTTTTTTTCCAAAGCACATTTTATTGTATTGATGCAAACTAAAGGGCTGTAAAATTCCTTCCATTTCAGTAAAATTTCATCTCCAGTTTATCCGCCCATCTGAGCTCTTTCCAATTGTGATATACGTGGTTTTGTATTTTCACCATCGATATCGTAAGAACTTAGGCCACCTTACAGTTCATCTTTTTATTTTTATTTTTTGTGGAATTTTGGTCAATATGTAAACAACAAAAGGAGACCATTTTCACAAAGTTATTTTGGTTCAGTAGTTTTGTATAATAAGTTGTCAGAGGCACAATTTTAACGTTTTTTGTGTAGCCTAGCCATTATCATAAATAAATAACCAAACTAAAACTATGGGGGTGACCAAATACTACTTTACAAAGTTTAAAGACATCTGGCAAATTCAGTAAAAGAAACTTTAATACAATTAAAAACTCGAATATTTTACCACATTATGAATGGATTTTGACACTTATAAAAATACAAATTACTTTTCGTGAAAAAAAAAAAAACCAACGATAAAGAAATTTTTAGTTTTTTCTTAAAATTGCTACTTATCACTTAGGCAGTTAACTGTGCAAAAATACGTAACTTATAAAATATGTAGGCCTACTTTGTGAAAACTCTGCTCCTTATGGCGTTTAGTAATTGACCAGAATTCCTTGTAAATATTAAATAACGACGTGGAAGACACCCAAAAGCCTCAACGTATCTTCATTGAGTCGTGACGGAGGAAGGATACAAAACAGACAGTGAAAAGAGATTGACTGAAGAGTTTTGTTCTAGGTCTTATGCGCTGGTGAGGAGTGACATGACGTGAGTGTAGAGCAACGCCAGAATAAAGGGGCGGAGGGAACGGGAGATCCCCGAGAAAACCCGCCGAGCAACGTCATCGTCCGACACGATTCCCACATGCGTAAATCCGGGGACCGATCCTGCCGAGAATCGAACCCGACCTGACCATTCAGCCACCGCGGCCCCCTCCAATAATTAAAGATAAATGCACTCGTGTTTGTCTAGATCTGAAAATTGAAAGCGCACGCTGTATTTGAATTTTAAAAAAGTAACTAGTTACCAAAGAAATCGTAAACATGCAACACAAATATTATAACATTTATTTTAAATTGTACGAAGTCAGCCTAATTTTCTTTCAAACAACAGTTGTGTTTTAAATGTGTTTCTATATTTATAACTAATTCCTTGAAAACTACAAACAAATTGTTTCTGGTGTCAACAAATTGTTTCCGAAAAAAAAATTTGAGTAAATTAGTGGAACAAAATTGTGAAACATGACACGTGGTCACTGATGGTATACATTTACGTCAACGCTCTGCTAGTAAATGTATACCACTTCGTTCACATCGATATCTCATATGTTTGTAACAGGTTTGCAACATTTCTCTTCACACTACATAAAGACACTTTCTTTACCACAGTAAAATGTTTGTTTAAATATGAGCCCCTGCAAAAAAACTTAGCCGCAACGACAATTTATTTGTTCAATGAGTAAATTAAGATCGTTGTTTTCTTTGCAGAATCTTTTCTCACATAAAGCTTCTCTAAAAAATAGTTCAACTACCTAACAATTAATATAACATTTTTTAAAACAATACCTTACACTTTATACAAAAAATTTTTTGTGGCCATGCCTCTTTGCAGTGGTTCATATTCAAACAGAATTTTTTTTTTGTTGAAGAGAAGAGTATTTTATAGTGTTGTAGGGACTGAGTAATAAATGTTTGGACAATAGTTAACAAGGTTTTTAACGTTGCGTAACTTGTCTACGTGGTCACAGTAACATATGTTTATAAGAGACAGTTGGTACGCACAGGGTCCATGTTCTCGCGTCATGCCTCGTCCTATGGTGGATGTTCCGAGGCCGTCAACCGTAGTGCGGCTTACAACTCGCCCTGCTGTCAAATGGCGTCGCGGTGTCGCGAGGAACTCGCCTAGGATGTCGCGCCGTCCTTCTTCGAGGACAACTCTCGCCCGGCATGTCTCCTGTCGCATGTCCCGCTGCGCTACAAACCTCCTCGTAAAGTATCCCTAGACAAGTAAAAAAGGCGTAGGAGTACCTGCCGTGGATATACATCTGTCGCTCATGCCAGGCTTCGCACGTGGAGAGGATCTCGCTGCATATACGAACATATTCGCGTCTCTGAGGCGAGCGTCATTCTCAGACCACTTCTACAAGATCTACCATGTTTTTCTTTTCCATTGTCAGGAATCGCGTTTGACGCAGTGGCTAGAGCATTAACCCCCCCCCCCCTCCCCCGGCCCGTTTCCCTCGCCCTTCTCATTCCAGCGCCGCTCCAAACTCACCTCATATCACCCCTCACCAGCGCTTAATTCTCTCTCACACTCTCTCCCTTTATTGATTCGCAATACTACGTTCTCTCAAGCAGCTCCACGGCCTTGTCAATGGTACACGGGATGAACGAGAACGAAATAAGTCAGAGCCTATTTAGGAAACCATCCCAGCATTCACCTGGAATGATTCCTGGAAACCCTGGGAAACCTAATTCATAACTGTCAGAGCCGGCAATCTAATCCGGGTCCTACCGAATACGCGGCGAGTCTGTCTACCCACTGCCTCGTCTCTCTCACCGAGCGAGGTCACGTGACGGCAAGTCTGATTGTCGGTTTTCCGTGGTTTGTCGGTTTCTTATCCTGGACCATGCCCCGACTCCTGTACTTGTGTAAATTTGTTTGCAACCCTCTCTAATGGCTTCGTTTCCGACGAAACGAAAAGCCTAGTAAAAATATTAAAAAATTTAATATAGATCCGCCCCGCTCTAGGTGCTGGAAAACAATGCGTGGAAAAACACGTCACGTCGGGGGAGAAAAATGTGTCCGTCCAGAATAAGAGAGCAAATAATAACAACCCGCCCGTGGATCTTACACAACTTTCCGACACCTCGCACGCCAAACATTATTACCGAGCGAGGTGGCGCAACGGTAATATGTTGTATTCGAAATCGGGGGAACCTGGGTTCAATCGCCGGCTCCGGCCATCCTGATTTCGGTTTTCCATGGTTTGCCAAAACCACCCCATGCGAATGTAGGGATTGTTACTTAACAAAAAAAAAAAAAAAAAAAAAAAACACGGCCGACTCCTCTCCCAGTTCCTGTCATTGTATACTAAGTTGTTTATCATCGTCTCTAATGACCTCGCTGTCGATGAGACGTACAGACCTCTTACCTGACCTTACCAAGCATTATTCTGACTTAAAGATATTTAATAATCTACCAGCACGATAGAAGAACCTGTGTAAAACAAACAAGAAATTACTAATTAGCTTCGAAGAAAAGTCTTTTTACCGAAACTTTTAATTCTTGTGATGAGTATTATGACAAGTTTAATATATTGTTTTATTCATATTATTGTGAAATTGCGTGTCGACATGTCACTATGCTTTTATAAGTGTAGATTGTAATTTATAACATGACAACTTCAGTATCAGTGGTCATATAGATATCCAATGGTATCGAAAGAAGGCAAACAAATGAATGAAAGCTGAGCTCATTTACACGTCATTTAAATAATAAAAAGGCCAGTAGCAATATGTGAGGCGGCTGGGTAAACGACGCAGAGCAGCGGGAGACGGATACATGCCGGACCCACTTAGCGCGGGCGGCCGTGAACTCTGCGCCTCGGTCGTCCAGCGGGGTCGCGAGCTTCAGGAGGTGTTGAGGGCGAGGAGGGAGGGAGGAGACATAACTGGTCCAGTGCAGATGAAGCGGCGACCAGGTTGCACGCCCACACAGGCGCGTGCCAGGTTCACTGACCCGGTGCCTGGCGCTCTCTTGGTCTGCAACATTCCAGCACACTAGCCCTGCGCCCTGCCCCACCTACCACCCCAGCACAGCTGTCGACCCCAGCTGCTCGCCGGATAATTGGACGCTCCTGAAATCAACACCCGGGGGAGAACAAATCCCTGTGCGTAACATCATTATAACATAAGTGGCGTAAAAAAAATTTAACAAAGTGTACACCATCGCTACTTCCCCTCTCCTTCGGCTAACTTGTAAAAGGTCACCGGTTCACCTTAAGGGCATGGGCCCGAGTTTCTTCGCATTTAACAATTATTTTTTAAAACATAAATGGAGCCGATATCGTAAAATCGCTTCGTAACTTTGTTATGACTGATTCAAACTGCATACTCTGATTTTGCCGAGTCAGAAGACTGAAAAATAGTTGCTATTTAGTTAATTAACGAAATTTCCTTTTAAATGATAAATTAGCTTAACTCATCATACAGTTTGTCTCGAAAAATGACCTTGCATAGTAAAACCAATTTGCAAAAATTTACGAAGCAATTTTACGATACTGACTCTCGTGTGGATTAAAAATAATAATTCTCTCGAAAGCCGAGAAACTCGGGCCCAAGCCCTTAAAATTAAAAATAGAAGACAAACCAAAATGTAATACGTTTCCAGTTCTGTATTACTGATATCTAGTGTTCCCCTGATTTTCGCGCAAATATTTTTACACCAGTTTCAATCTCTTACTACACTCTTTCAGTTCTGCTTCATGGTAATTGGCAGCGGATTTGTATAGAGGCGTCATAAGGTCTTCGACTAACGCAGATAACCACAAGATGGGTCATAGTTAAAACATCCAATCACTGAGAGAGTAAGAGATTTTGGTCAGCAAGATCGAGATCCTTAGCACTGGTGAATGGTGACAGAGGTGAGTATGGAGTAGCGCCGGATTGAAGGGGCGTGGGAAATGGGAGATTCTCGAGAAAACCCGCCGATCAGCGGCATCGTCCGGCACAATTCCCATATGCGAAAATCCGGGGGCCGACCCCGCCGGGAATCGAGTGGTCTGACCATTCGGCCACCGCGGCCCCTCCAATTAATGACCATGAGCACACCTGCTTATGTCCACGTAAGGTATCGAAACAACCTGGGGCAAAACTCTTGCCTCTAACCATGAGCTCGCGGCATCGGCCGTGCCGGCATGAATCAACCAGCAAAGAGTATTGGCCTGTTACTGAAGTCGTGTTACTGGATAATCTGTTTCTCGACTTTTGAACACTACTAGCTTGAGAGTATCTGCTCCTTTCAGTCTAATGGTCCACAGACAACTCACGAGTTGTGTTAGTCAGTGCTAAATATTGCTTTCCATATAACCAGGGACGGGAATTTTGGGTGAAAAGATTTTTGCCCCACTTTGTTTCAGTGTCTTACGTGCACATCTGCAGCTCAACTTCATGTCTATTGACAAGCGTTTTTTGTGCAAAGTCGTTATTCATTTGACTGTGCCAATCAGTACTCGGATAACTGCGACACATCACGTCTGTGGTTTGCGGGTTTAACCTCCGCACGCTGGGTGTTACGGCATCCAAAATCACTGACCACAAAGCCGAGATGCAGACGTGCACGTAAGGCACTGAAACAAAGTGCTGCAAAAATCTTTTCGCGAAATTTCCTATCTCTACTTATGACTAGGGCCAAGAACTTTTCGCGATAAGAGTTTTGACCCGATGTGATTCAGTGCCTTTACGTGCATGCATGTAGTTCAGCTTCATGGTTATTATTGACGTGTCGTTGTGAAGTGACGTCTCTCATTTGACTCTGCCAACCACAATACAGTACTGCAACACTATAGTGAGAGTTAAAACATCCAATAACCGATTATGAAGCAGAACTGCATATGTGCACGCCAGGCTGTGAAACAAAATGCGATAACATTCTTTTCGCGGAAATTTTGTGGCCCTACTTATTACACGTTCACTCTTCACCACTTGTAAGCGGTATAGTCGTGCTGTGCGTGCATTTTAAACTGTTGGCATCCTAACTGTAGCGTGTTCAAAATAAGCGCTTTTTTCTATGCAACTGACTTTCCAACACGACGGGTTAACTGCATTCCAGCTGGTTAAGGACGCGGCTACCGCAATTTTCATCACCATTATTTTATTTTTTATTTGTACTATATATACTATATTTTAACTCTGGTTAGTATCATATTTCGGATAGAAATAAATGCACACAGTAAAGATATTTTTTTGCCAATTGTTAAATTTAGGAGTTAGCGTAGTTTGGGTTTTAAGTCCCCAAATGTAATATTATTTAATAAAAGTATAAAATGTTTCAGATGATGGTCAAAAATGATTGTTTACCGTCGGAAAACTTGACTGTTTTCTAAATTTCAAAACTTGTTCAGCTTACCAGAAGGTTGCAGGTTTTAGCGTGTACGTGGAGCTGTTGCCCTATTTGACCGAGCCAATAAGCATTCCGGTACTGTAATATTTGATGCCTGCTATTAGTCTGCAGACAGCTACGCTGTGTTAGAAGTATATCACCGAATCATACATGTCTAGAGACAGGAAAAATTAGCGGATTCACTGACCTGTAGACTAACCTCCAAGATTATATATGGACTCGTGCAAACAACAGCTGTTTATTAGTTGCTCGCTGACACAGTGAGATGGACCTGCATTGAGTTACATTTACTCAGCGACGTACAGAAGGTGTCAAATAAGTCAGGATAGATTGCTAAAGTGACACGAACGTACCTGGTTGAATTCTAGCTTGTGTCTAAAAGGAAACGCAAAATGTTCATGTCCCTATACGTGCCGCAAGGAACTACAGCGTTTTCAAGGGTATGTTGGCACGAAATATTTCCGCGATATATCATCATCTATAGAGACCTGAAAATTTCGCGTTATCTTTTGGCCCCAAGCTAAAAATTCCAGCAACTATAATTTCGCGATTGACCCGTGACTTATTTGACATTTCCTGTGAGTCGCTTAGCCAATAGTAAGAAGCGACTAAATGCAGGCCCATATCACTACGTCATAGAGCAGCAAGTGAGCAGATAATATCTGCTTGAATACACCCGTGTTCTTGGAGGCTAGCCTACACTTCAGTTAACTCGCGAATTTTTCTGGTCTCTTATCATTATCATTAGAGACACTGGAAAATCGCGGGAATAGTAGTCTGTTTGCTAGGCTCCAACGTGATGTATAAAACACTGAATGTTTCGTATCAACATTGGCTATCGTTTATTTGTAGCATTTTTTTCTCTCTACAACAGGCCCAGTTAGAACTGTACAGCTTGGGCACACAGCGTGTGAGATTTGTCCCAAAAATGTTCGCACGTGTCACGGTTAAGGCCTTGTTACGGAGTTTTGCAGTGATTTCGAAAAATATTTTTTTTATTGCTACCTAATACTCATATCAAAATTTCGCTGCACAGTTTTGACACTTATATGTTATAATTTCTAGCTGAATTTTTTTGTAGAATTATACTGAACGGTTTTTTAGATTTCATTACCCAAAGTACCACGTTTTTCGTCGTGGAAATACGCAAAAATGTAGGAAATTATTTTTTTTTTGCTGGCGAATGGTACATTATTTTAAAAAACACGTCCACAGTAAAGTGTATCGTGTGATTGCACATTGACTCAAGTTTTTTTTCAAAACTTTTGGTTAAAAAATATTTGAGTTATTGGCACCAGTCTGAAAAAAACTCGGGAACAAGCCCTTAATATAATACAGTTAATTGGAGACTATTTTAAACATTTTCGCGATTTTCCAGTGTCTCTACTGATCATCTCTAACAACGATATGAAACACACTCGGAGGCAGCGTGTAAGTAGGCCGGCGCACGGTAGCGTCTGATGGGCGCGGGGTCACCGGACCTGAGGAACAGTTATATGCGGCCCGCGGCTGTGTTCAACAAGCCCGGTCACTGCAGCTGCCGTCTGCTCCCCTTCTCCACACACATATAAGCGGTAGTATAGTGGTCAAACCGCACGCCCCCCACCATGGCGATCCGGCCTCAGGTTCCCCGCCCGCCGCGACCTACACGATTCTACACGATTCTCGCATGTGGGAGAGGGGGGTGGAATGGAACGTAGAGATTTCCGTCAGAGTGTAACAGTGAGAGATGGTCTACATCTTGAATTTTTTTAATTTTGTGTCATAACTTTTCTTCTTTGTAAAGTTTTGGCACTTTAACCTAACTACGAAATAGAATACAAACTGATAGAATTGTAGACACCTAAAATATATTTTGTCGCTGCTGTTGTTACAGATCAAATTGCATTTAGAAAAATCTTATTGCTTTCTTAACTGCAATTCGCAACAGTAACTGAAAACAAAAAATTATGGTTTCTTAATCAGGTTAAAATTCCAAAAATTAACCCAGAAGAAAGTTTATGACACAAAATACAAAAATTCAAGATGTTGACTATCATTCACTCTAGCTACAAGCGCTTAGAGGCTCAAGAGCGACAGACTTCTAAGGGCGACCTTTAAGGGCTTGTTCCTTAGTTTTACAGTAATTTCGAAAATATTTTTTTACTGCTATCGAATATTCATATAAAAATTTTGCTCCACAGTTCCTACACTAATATGTACTGAACTGATTTTTTAGATCTCGTCGCCCTAGTACCACATTTTTGTCGAGAAAATAAACCAAAATAAAGCAAAATATATATATTTTTTTCCCTGACGAATGGTGCATTACTTTTTAAAAACGCAGCCATTGTATTGTGTAAGGTGTGACTACCCTCTGTCTCAAATTTTGCTTCGCCACAATTAGCCAAGCGGTAACTAACGTTGCAAGATTCCCGGGACACTGAGCGGTAACCATATAATTTTATTGGTGGGAAGTGTGTATGAATGTTCAGTGTACATTTATATCCAAGTTCCGCATACATCCGGTTAGAATACAGTTGTCCACGCGATTCCTGGACTATATTGGAGACAAAAGTGATAGTGACAAAATGTACAATATTTCTCACGCACAAATATGGCAACACAGCACTTTAGCTAGAAGTTCCCTCGTGCGCTTTACGGGTGTCTTTCTAAATGCTGTACAGGATAAACTGAGTTATGCTTACAATTTTCTGTCAGCCATTACGCCACCACCTTTACTATTTTAAATACGAAAACTTCCGTGTAACTAATAACTAGTGTAAACATTTCACAAATCTCAAAACTCTATATGGGGCCGCGGTGGCCGAGAGATCCCTCTCGCCTCCCACCAAGGCGAACCGGGTTCGATTCCCGGCGGGGTCGGTCCCCGTATTTTTGCATGTGGGAATCGTGCCGGACGTGCCACTGGTCGACGGGTTTTCGTGGGGATCTCTCGTTTCCCTCGCCCATTCATTCCGGCGCTGATCCATACTCATATCATGTCATCCCTAACAAGCGCTAAAGACCTCGCTGTTAAGCGCTGACCAAAATCTCTCACTCACACTCAAAACTCTATTTGTATAACACAAATAAATACATTCTTGTATTGTTATAGGTGTTGGGAAGAGCTCACTTTAGAGTGAATCGCCTATATTACTGGAATTTTGCCGGACGATGCCGCTGGTCGGCGGGTTTTCTCGGGGATCTCCCGTTTGTCCCCTCCCTTTCTGATCCATACTCACCTCTTGTCACCCCTCACCAAAGCTAAAAACCTCGAGTTTTTTTTTCAGACTGGTGCCAATAAATCAAATATTTTTTAACCAAAAGTTGTGAAAAAAATTTGAGTCAATGTGCAATCACACGATGCACAATACCGTGGACGCTTTTTTTAAAATAATGTACAATTCGCCAGCAAAAAAATAATTTCCTTCATTTTTGCTTATTTTCACGACGAAAAACGTGGTACTTCGGGTAATGAAATCTAAAAAACCATTCAGTATAATTCTACAAAAAATTCATCTACAAATTATAACATATAAGTGTCAAAACTGTGCAGCGAAATTTTGATATGAGTATTAGGTAGCAATAAAAACAAATATTTTCGAAATCACTGCAAAACTCCGTAACAAGGCCTTAAGTGCTGACCAAAATCTCTCACTCACTCACTCACCCCTATACTACTGTTCTGACTTGCATATTTATTGGGTGCACGTTAAAATCTCGTGCAGTTCAAACATGATTCTACGTTTACTTGAGGTAACACACGTAAAATAATACAGTACCGGTAGATGGAGCGTAAAGAGGGGACTTTCTCCGTGCAGTGCTCTCGTTCCAGCTACGAGGGGTCGGACCTTGCTGTCCACCAGAGATGATAGCAACCACTCCCGTGCCCACGTATCCTCGGGCGGCGACTATCGTCCTGCTGACTACAGCAGCGGCAGTCGTGCCAACTTGGGCCCGCCCACACCTGCCTAATGGCACTGAACTAATGCCGCTTATCTGCCGCCGCCCGCCGTCCCTGCTGCCAACCTCCGCATTTACAGGGACGCGCATTTCCTTATCGGCCGCTTCACCCTCAAAGTCGCCAGATATATCGTCACTTCAAGGCACTCGCCGCCCCCGGCGGTCGACCCGGACAATGCAGTTGGTCGGCGGGTTTTCTTACAGTGCTCCTGTTTCCGGCCGTACATTTCTTCCGGTGCTGCTTCTTACTCACCTCGTCTAACCCCTCATCAGCGCGTACAATTAGTTCAAGCCAACTTTCTATTCGTACGTTATGTATATGGATCTGAAAAATTAACGTTTTCTTTTTGCACGTGCTAGAATTTCATCAAATATATGTTCGAGCCCCTTTAAAATTAGCCGTTTACAGTTTTGACAAATCCTGGAAGTCGCTGAGTCAATAATATCAATGTAACTTAATGTAGGCCCATTTAACTGTGCCATCGAGCAGCAAATGAACAGCTGTTGTCTGCTTGAGAACACACATTTTCTTGGAGGCTAGCATTCAGGTCAGTCAACACGAATTTTTCATGCCTCTAGTTATACATTTTTTATCTCATCTAGTACTAGAGTTTAGAGTGAGTGAGTGAGAGATTTTGGTCAGCGCTTAATATTGAGGTTCTTAGCCGAGATAACCAACGGCATCGTCTGGTATAATTCCCACGTGCGAAAATACGGAGTCCAACTCCGACGGGAATCTAACTCGGATCGCCTTCGTTGGAACCGAATGGTCTGACCATTCGGCCACCGTGGCCGAGTATGAAAAAAGAACAAAACAATTGTAAAATATTCATTAGAGGCTTTATTAGTCATATAATGTTCTTATACATATTTTTTTTCCCCCAAAACATATTCAAAAGTATGCTACATAAAAATTGGATACCAGAACATACATTAAGTAGTGTCGTGGAAATTCAACAAGGAGTTTGTGTATAATTATAGTTTTCATTTTATGATACAATCCTAATCTAAGTAAATTTAGCTGAACATGAAACACAAATGAAGTAGAGCGAAATGTCCGATTACATTATATTACTTTATTCATTTGCCGTGAATTCCAAGAACACTTGAAGCAGCAGTGTATACCGCGTAAATGATTAATTTAATGACGTCGTTTAAATTGTAGAATATTTTATGTTAATATATTCATAGTTAATGTTTTCGTGATACCTTATTTTAAGTCTAAACGAGATGTCATATCAAATATCGGTTCGGCAGTTTTGTTAAAAATAATTTTACCACGTAGACTAATTTTTTTCAAGTCAGGCTTTACCTAATTATGTGAATAACGAAATTTTGTTGGTCGACTTATTAGTCGAAACCTTAGAGTTTATTGTCTTCAAAAATTAGCTATCATGACAATATACATTTTAAACGAAACTGCCGAGTATATTTGTCCTCTCTGCTCTCGTTTACGTTTAAAAAATTTACCATCGCAAAAACAGTAAAAACAGAGAAGCGTTGGTTAACATACTTCTAGCACACCATTGACAAGAAACGATAAAGAATTTGCCATGGCCTGTAGTGAGGAACCATCCCAGCATTTGTTAGCAGCGATTTCGATAACCATAATCAGGATGGTGCGAACCGGGAATCGAACCCGGGACTTCCTGGACGCGAGTCCATAACAAAGGCGCGGGTGAGGACAGAGAGAGAGAGAGAGAGAGAGAGAGAGAGAGAAGAGGCGGGGGAAGGAGCAGGAACGACGGAGGTCAGCGGTGTAAAGACTTGCCGGACCGTTACCCAGTCCAGCAGCTGGAGCTGGAGGCCGTCACTTCCTGTTTGCTGCTCGCATTACGCGCGGCCATCGGCGACAATGCTGCCAACCAGAGGTCGCCGGGCCGCCGAGCGGTCTGCACAACTTCGGCCGACACAAGTTTATTATACAACTACTCAACATCTTGTTACAGGCGGTTCGGGATAAAGTGAGCACTCAAAAAAAGCCCTGCTAAAGTTCTGTTTTCAGCCAATCGCAATCTTTCCATGCGTAACAGTTAACGATGGGAAGTGTCTACCCTCTCTGGACACGTCACATAATGTCTGCGCGTGTAAGATAAATTGTGCAGTCGCACGTAACGTACCTTAGTTTGATAAAAATAGTATTAATTATATAAATTACAATTATGTTTCAGTATTGTCGTATTTAAATAGGAAAATACAGGGACCTATATTGCGCAATTTCTCTACCAATCAAACAAGCAGTAAGGGAACTATAGTTAAATTAGAAATAAGCTCGGTAACGGCTGGTGGTATTTTTCAAAGGTTATATTTTTAGTGCTCACTTTATTCCGAACGAGATATATCTACATGTAAGTAACATTCAAATCAAAGAACGGTGCACGAGTGCGTTACCCACTTCTGGTTCTCCATGTATCTCAACGGTCTTTTTATACCATTACCTTTAACATTACGTAGGGTCACAAAATTATACGGCCACACAACTGAATGTCTCGTGGAGGTGTTGTCGGCGCAGTGTTGCCAAAACTAGTCATTAGAATTGCACACACGCTGAAGCAGAATTACACAAAAATACACACATCTTTACCCCTACAAACATACTGTATTAGTCGTAAAATTAATACGCCTTCCTGAGGCAAGAATGATTTTTAAATCACTTTATGTTGTTAAGTTCATATAAAAATTGCAGGATCAAAATGGCGATCCTGAACATTTAGTAATTATATTTACTGAATGTTAAAAATGACACTTTGAATATGTATATACAAATACAGCGTAATGTATAGATACGAGAGTACGAACAAAAATAATTATCTTTGGATTTGGAGATAAACTGAAACATCTGAGATAAATAATCTTCAATTGGGGAGACTTCTAAAATACACAAAAATTGCACAAAGCCGTCACTACACAAAAATTACACAACCTGCCATAATGACACACATTTTGTGTAATTGCACACACATTGGCAACGCTGTGTCGGCGAGAAGACTGCACTCCAGTGATATGCGCCTAGAGGCTAGGGCGATGCGCGTTCTAGGTCGTCCTTACCCCTTCCTCATATTCAAGGCCTCGAACGCGCAACGAAAGTTCACCCAGACAACCCCCTAAATGGTGTCCAACTGCGCCTATTATCAGAATGTTATATTTCTTCGAAATAGTATTAGTTTTACAGACGATACTTGTGAGTACAGTTTCCTCGTGCGAGACAATTTTACTTCGCAAAGTTTTCTCGTAACGGTGCGTCAAAGTTAAAATAGAATGTCACGCTGCCGTGCAAATAGTGAAAACCAGCTGACTTACTTAAACGAAATTCACAGTTAAATAACATGCAGTGGACTATGTAACCCAATATTAGAAGAACGAACAAATTTTGTACTTTAAACATTGTTGATTTTGCAACAATTTCCTGTACTTTTGCGATTTTTTTTTCTTTTAAAAATATTCAAAGATATAACGTTGTCGGTTTATAAATGTTATGTTACGTAGACCAAGGCATGTTTTTTCACAGTAAATGACTACATTTGAGTAAGTCAATTGGTTTTCACTATTTCCATGGCAGCATAACATGAAAATGTTAACTTAAAAGCACCATTACGAGATATATATGCGAGTTAGAATTATTCCGTAATAAGGAATGGTATTCCCAAGTACCGTCTACAAAACGAACAATATTGCATGAAAATATACAATTATGGTGAAGATGATTTTATACGACTTGAACAACCTTAAGGTTGTGGTGCGTACGCGTGCGCAGTAAATCTCAGCCAACGTGAGGCGCGATGAAAAGGGGCGTGCCCCCCTCCTCAAGCTTGAGGTCTCTGGCAGGGGTTAAGACTCCACGACCCCCTCCCTTCTCTACGTAACCAAGAGCTGGAGTCTCCAGGGGCAGTCGTCACAGAGGCTCCCCCTCGTATATTATCTTGGTGCAGGGCGTCGTTGGAATTCCGGAGATTTACTGCCAGCGCATCCCCTCCATCCCAACAAGCTACAGCAGCCTCCGTATACGTCGTGCTCACGAATGGGTTTTCCGAGTTTTTTTTTTCGGTTAGCCGGGCATTTTCGGGAAAGACCAGGTCCAGTTTATTTTCCCTCTCCGGTACGTTTCCATCCCTTCAGATGTAAGAAACTCATCTCTGCGAGGGACTTAAGAGGGCGTGGAACATAATTCAACGCTAAAAGCATTAATCTATAACTGTAGGTTTCTTGAAGCAAATTTGCGAAAATTAAACAATAGCAATCCTAGACAATTGTTTTAGCCAACGTTTTAAACCAAATTGTTTCCACTGTTACGAACTTCTGAGGCACAATCTCTGACGCCGGAACCTCGTACTTAACTGCGGCGCAAGAGATCACGTATAACGAATTGTAAATTCCGGATAAATATTGACTCATAAAGTTGGCAAATACCGACATCCAGGATTGTCGTTGAGTATTTAATCCATATTGGCTTCGAAAAAAGCGTAGATGATTTCAGCATTTACTTATCTACCACGCATTGTAAAGTAGCATCCCTACCTAGCTGAAACTTGAGTAAGCGGACGACTAACAGACACTTTGAGTGACAGTTGGGAGTATTCTGAGAGGGCTCTCTGAGGGGCGGAAACCAAAGGGTGACCGGAGGTCAACGTATAAAAAACATTTAACAAAAGCTTCGGCCATGGAAACTTGATCAAGGCATGTTTTTGGGGTCCTTCAAAGTGGCTAATAGTAAATTTTTCAGAATGCTCGATCTTGAAAATTACCCAACCCAAACCGGAAAACAGAAACGTGTTAGCATTCGCTTGACTTAATGTCATAATTAGTTATATATAATAGTATGAACAACTCGTAATGGTGAGTGATTGTAAATTGTATTGTATTTTCCGTTTTTGAGCCATAACATTTATTCTAATAGTAGTATCAAAATTTTCTCATCGACAAAGCGTATGACATATTCTTGGTGAACTGCTTAACATTAGTAAAAATTGAATCATTCATTAATTTGTCATGCAGAATCATTGCAAGTGAATTCATGAAAGTTAACCTATAATTCTCTTGCAATTAATTGCTGAAAGATGCCATTATTAAGCAGTTTACCAATAATATATCCTAAGCTTTAACGAAGATCAAATTATGATATTACAATTTGTATAAATTTTATGACTCAATAACTGAAAAATACTATAAAATAGTGTAAAAAGGAAAAATACTGCCATAAAAAAGGGGCGCTCCAATTCAGTGCTATCGAACGAAGTTGCGCAACGTAAACATGTTTGGCTCGCATTCGGAAGGAGCCACGTTCGATTCCCTGCTCCGACCATCCGAATTTCGGTTTTCCATGGTTTTCCGAAATATATCCAAGCGAATGATGGGAACTGTCCCTTAAGGGCGCCGTCTGCCTGAATCTGTTCTCGGCGTTATGTTTGAATTACAATGACGTGACAGACTCGACGTGAATGTCCGCGACGCGTCTGCCACGCAATTGTGATTCAAACAGTAGAGGGCGAAGAAGCAATAAGAGCCACTCTTGATCCGCGTTCTAGTGTGCCGTCGCCCTTATGAGCCATGCACTAAACTGGCCCACAATGTTTCCTTCGGATCGCTGGAGCTATGGGATTTTAAGTGGCGACCCTCTATTATTTCATTGCTAGAAAGAGTCTGTACTATATTACACTTTAAGCCCTTTAGACAGTTTTGTACAGCTGTGCGATAATACCTCTTTTAACCACTTGGGCCAGGGAGGGGGGTTGAGAATAATATTTCAAATTTCAAATGCACGTGACTTATTGAAAGTACTTAATAATTCTTCTCAGAATTTGGTTTCATTATGTATGTGGGTACGTAGTAAACACGTGTAATAATTTTGCAAATAAATTCTTATTTCTAATCTGCTGTAGCACAGTGCAGCAGCGAGCCAGGCGGACGCCTTAACAAAGGCCATGATCCATTCTTCTCTCAGTTCCTGTCCTTGGGTCAAGTTGTTTGTACCCATCTGTAATGACCTCGCTGTCGAGACATAAAGCCCACTCCGCGCCTGTAGCATTGCCTCCTGTATTTTTTTCCTTTTTCTATTACCTCGAGCAAAGAAAAAATAAGGTGTCTAACTAGTACTTATTTTTTTTACAGCTTCCGCGCCTCTTATGTCTCAAACGCGCACAAGAAAAGTAAAGAAAAATAAACAGCTGGAGGCAGAGTTGACGGTGGCCAGGCCAATGAGGTCATTCACCTCTGTACAATATGTCACCCGACCAGAGATGGCGGACCATGCATGCTACGTGCACCGGCGCGATCATACGCGTTCGCGTCATTCGATAACGTGCTTTGCTTGTTCTAATTAACGCGCCGCGGCGACGCGAATCCCGGCCGGCTGTTTAATTTGAACTTTGCCAAGTGATTTATTCCCGACCGCGTTGATGACTCATACCCGCGCGACTCGCCCTGGAATTTTAATCTTCGGCCGTTAGATCCGAGCGATGCTTTTTTTTTTTTTAAATCTCCCCCTTCCCCTCCCCTACACAAACATGTAACATGCAGGCAGGAAAAAGAAAAAAAAAAAGTGAACTTTCATGTTTTGCGTTGCGGTTGTTTTTTTAACGGAATTGTTTGCTGCAGTCTACGTCGGATGTTGAAATATACTTGGGAGAAACACATTATTATTTTTTCAGATTATTCAACTGTTTATTTTTTTTTGTGCCATTTATTTCTTACTCGGTACAAACGACTATCCGAGCGCTTCTTGGTTTTTAATGTTGACGAGTCGAGAGTGGCTGCTTATTCAAATCTGTTTAATTTACGAGAGAGTGTTTTTTCTGTGTATTTTTTTATTCCACCGTCCCTCCACTAGACTTCTCCAACCATGCGTGAGCATTTCACACATAAAAAGCGACCCGAGGAATTCACACGTTCGTTGCTGTGGGAAACTGTTCTGCAAACACTCGTCTGTGTTCGTTTGCGCATTCATTGACAACGGTAATTTTAATGACATTACTACAGACCGGCGAAATTGGTGACAAGATTAGTCTATGTACTAGACTCTATATATATGTTATAACCTTCCTCGGTTATTTGCAGAGAAAATATAGACATTTTGACAACTGTTCCATTAGGTGTTAATAGTAGCGAAATAATAAGCATGAATTTCTTTCTTTTCTGAATACTTCGAAACCCGGTATTTAGCTATAGTCAGTCCCACGAGCGTGCAACCTTGGTGACGTCCAAAAACCATTGCAAATCTTAAAGGCGGATTATCGGGAATCTAGGACCCGTCCACCTCTCGTGACGGCCACAACTAGAGTCTCCACAAATAATCCGCGGACGACGCGAATACCCGCGCTGGGGCACAACCACCTCTCGTGGTGTCCGAACAGCGAGTCTCACAAATATAATACGCGAATATCAGCGGCAAGGTACACAACCACCTCTCGTGGTGTTCACGCCGAACTCCTATCACATACGTGGATCCCCGCGAATTCCCGCGGCTCGGGACACGACCGCCTCTCGTGGGGTCCTTGGCAACAGTCCCCGAAACAAACCTAACCGACGCGCTCACGGCACTTTCCCGACAAGCAGATGCCATCTGTTCACTGACTGCACGCTGTCGCAGTTTATTTAAAACAGTTTTCACAATTTTGGCATATTTTCTTTAATATAGTCAATACTATAGTTTTGGTTAACTACGTAACTAACACAATTATAGTAAAAGTAATTCATAGTCTAAACCGTATAATTTCTTGTCTGGAAAGAATTGCCTATCACGGCAAAACCAATTTCAAACAAAACTTCCAAATAGATTTCTAATACCTGCTCTCGTTTAAGCTTAAGGCCTCGCTCTTTAGTTTGTCAGTGGTTTCGAAAATATTTTTTAACGCAAATTAATACATACATCTAAAATTCATTCTGGCAGTTTTAACACTTATATATCAACGTGTGTATCTGGATTTTCTGTTACAATACATCAAACGGATTTTTAGATTTTTTGCCTCTGAAATAGCACATAATTTGTTGTCAAAATAAGCCAAAATGAAGCAAAATACTATTTTGCTAGCGAACGGTACGTTATTAAAAAAAACGCTCTGGAAAAATTGTGTATCGCATGCTTGTACATAGTCTGAAATTTTTTCAAAGCATTTGGCTAAAACATATTCGAGTTATTCGCAATTGTTTGAAATAAATGAAAGATCATTGCCTTAAAACAATAACTAACGCAAAAACAGCAGAAACATGATAGCATCGCCTTCTGAGGAAGTGCACCGAAAACGTTTATTGTTTTAGTAAATTTTATATTTCTATGAGATATAGTTTGTTATGTAGACACACACTGTGACTATTCCTTACCGTAGTTTTTATATAGTGACATATCAAAGTCCACGTATGCATAAAATGGTTTCATACTAGAAAGAAAACCCAAATGACTAACCGAAATTAAATAATTTACACTGAAAAACAGTGTAAGGGGCTACGTCAAGACACGTATAAAATAGAATTTTTTTTTGTTTTAACAGTAACACTGAATTTGAAATAGAAATCAGCGTATTGCGAACCCGTTCAACCCAGCAGTACTACAGCCCGTAGCACAAACACAAGACTCCGTGCGAGGATCTATTACCACCCGGTGGCTATTTCCGAGTCTAGTGTAGACTGCGTTGCGGGTCGTTGTACGACCGGTTGCCTAATTTCTCAATCCGCGGAGTTACTAGAAACTACTATATGTACGTATGAGATCGATCATCTCCGACACCGTTTGACCGATAACAATGAAACTTGGCACAAAAATGCATTTTTTTCAAGAATATTGTTTTTGTGCTATCCATTTTTCTCTAACTCTCCAACACGCCGCTAGATGGCGCTACAGTACATCAATTTCTACACCTATCTTCCTCTTACGGTATATAGGAATATAGGAGAGGCGGGAAACGTCCGTTATATAACTGGATTTATTTACTTGGACATACTCCATTGCGAAATAAATGACTGTCAAAAGAAAACTAAAAATAATACAAGAAAACATAAATAAGCAGAGTATGCTTTAGTCATCAGGATACATACACAACATGAAATTCCAAAACTGGAATCTGGTCAGATACAACAAAGAACAAACAGAAAATAAAAGAAATAATAAAAATATAAAAATAACTAAGTTGACATGCGACTCAACGATGAGACGAAATAAAAACACAAACAGAAATACAGCAAACAACACAACGATGAGACTAAACAAAACACAAAGATGTCGGACACAAACAGAAGAAAACAACAAACGACACAAAAGATGAGACGAAACAAAACACAGTAGTTTTCCAAACAGTCAGTATTAACGACGTTTCGGGAACTGGAATCTGTTCCCGTCATCAGGTAGACACACAGGATTCATGTATATGTACATATATGTGTATATATATACATACATACACACACATACACTTCTGCTACATTACGCAGCATGGGCGAACGTACATTGCACGTTCGAGACATAGAAGTATGGAAGCGGTACAAAAGCGCATGCACATCACCCTGGCCTCTAGGTGCAAGTTACTAAACTGGCATGTTGTTATCTCGTCAACCCGCCTCTGTGAGACATTCAATTGTGACTCTCTATCATTTTATGACGTAATATTTAAGATAACGGTAAAATTGTGCATGCATATACTTTTTCAAAGATTCTGCGCCGAGATTTTCCATACCTAAAGAGGCCCCGCAAAACAGCCTGTTTTCGCCATTTTCGGCTGTGAGAAAATAAACGGGTAAAAACACGTGTAACGTTCTTTGGATGTTTTTACTTAGCAGACACCACTTTACGCACGCTCAGAATTTTTCGAATAAGCATCAATCTTCCGGATTTCTGCACACAGTTCGACGGTTTAGGCAGATAGCTACCTTTGTAATTCTCAAGCTTGCGTACATTACTGGCGTGCATATATATATATATATATATATATATATATATATATATATATGTGTGTGTGTGTGTGTGTGTGTGTGTTTTTTACTATCCTATGAGTAGAGCTACGATTTAGTCGCGAAAAGATCTTCCAACATTTTGTTTCAGTGCCTAACATGCATATCCGTAGCTGTGCTTCATGGTTATTGGCAGCGTGTCTTTGTTCAGACCCGTATCTCATTTGACTGCACCAATAAGGATAAGGTAATTGTGACATCTTATTTCTACAGCAGTGTTCGAATCCGCTAGAAGACTGCTATGCATGTACCTAAGTCGATCACGTGACCAATTTTAAGGCCTACAAATTTGGGGATTGAGGGTCGAAATTTACTGAGGTAGAGTATCATACTAAATCCCCAAATAGGTCCGTAAAATCGTTTGCTGGTGTATATTTAAGTATTATAATCGTGTATTTCAACTGAAACTAATAATAAATATCTACGACAAGCTTTATACAACGAACGAACAAAACACCGCAATTTTATTTAGTGTGTAAACAATTATAATATTATATTGAAAATAATTTTCGTATGTTATAATAAAATTAATTGCTAGCATAATTTTTAATTAAATTTTTATTGACAGAATAGAATAACAAAAAAAAAGTCTTTGCGGTGAATAACTATTATAGGCATTATTTATTTTCAAGGGATGTTTACAGAAACTAACCTGTTAGAGTTAGCGAGACTATCTGTGTCACCCAGATTTGCTACATCACTGCAAATTAGTTAGGCTGTGACAAATAAATGCAAGCAAATAGCTAGGTTCACATTTAGAATCAAACATTCGTCCCTCGGATCAGTTTGTAAACGTAGGTAACGAGTTAAAATTTCCCTGTACTCGGGCTGAGAAGTGACTTTTCGCAAACCTGAATACGAGGGAAGTAACAAAACAATATCTAAATTCCTCCAAACTTCTAGTTTCCGACTTTGCCACATGCATAGCTGATATTTGACGCCCGAAACCATACACAATAAATTCCTAAACCCGAAATCCCCTAACTGGCCGTTTTGAACACGCCTTATGTGATGCCAGTAGAACACCAAGGCAAGAGAGGGTTAAACCATCCAGTAACTGCCCATGAAGAAGAGCTGCAGATAAGCACAGACGACATGGAAGCCAAACGGTTTAAAATTCTTACTACCACAAAATCGCGGTTATACCTATGAGTCGGGTAAAAACATTCGTACTGCCTACACAATGAGTACTGAGACGGAGATCGACTCTCCAATACAGCTTAGATTACTGAATGTTTTGAGCTTACATTACCAGACAGACCATTCATGCACTATGGTAACCTACCTAGTTTTATCCATTACGTTAAGGGCCCGTTCCTTGCAATCGCAGCGGTCTTCCTAAACTTTCCACATACCTCAGGATAGTGTCCCTTCCATAATCGTGGTATCCCGGAAACCAGAATCCCTAAACTAATGCATTGGCCATCTGCCCATTACTGGCTGGTTGAGTCCTGATTTCAGTCTCTTCCTCACCCGAAACTACCTCCTGGCCTTCTCCCAGTCATTGATGCTTCAACCGCAAGTCCTCTTGAGTCCAACCTACACTACCGACTCTGTTCGCGCAGTGGCTTCTCATGTCGAACCCCGCCGTCCACGAGACTGTACCGGTGTACACAGAGTTTCCGGCTTGGGGGAAAAAACGCGTGCCTCTCCAGGTGCACCAAACACACTGGCGTAGCGTGAATGTGCTGCAAGATAAGGGTAATTAGTACCAACTATGCACAATTCTGAGTTGACTGTGGAGCCATCTGACTGGTAGAAACAGGTACACTCTTCTGCCTGTAGTGTGCAAGAGTTCAGAAACAAACGGACGGTGTTGTACATCAGTACACTTTGCGCCAATTGGACGACATAAAACAGAAAGGAATCAACCCACAAATTAATCGAGATGGATAACACGTAGAAGAAGATGGTCCTAAGTACTAAATCACAATATTTGAAGAAAAATAAGAGCCCGGCAAAAAAAGTTTTACATCAGGCCTTAGATAAACACATACAACTTTTACCTTGAATATCTTCGTTCCAGTTAACTGTGGGTTGGTTTCTTTCAGCTTAACATAGTCAAATTGTAAGATATCAGTAAAATATGCCAAAACTGTTTCAACTTTGAAACAGTCTTACAAAAAATACATCAAGTAATGTAAAGACAATATTGACACCAACAGGATATAGGACTAAAATACTTTCTGTAGAACTGATTCAGAGCGGCAGAATATTATATATGTGTGTATATATTTATAACAATTGGTACACAGTCTAGTGATACATAACACCGTCCAGATTATCCAGTAACATGACTTCAGTAACAGACAAGCACTCTGATTGGTTGATTCCTGCTGGCATGTCGATGTCATGTGTTTATAGTTAGATTCACGCACGATCTTCGTCTGGCAGTAGCGTATATTTCTCAGTCCTATACACTTGCTGGCCCAAGTTTAGTATCCATTGGCTTCTAAATGTACAAGCAGTAGGGTAGCTCGTGATGTCGCCATCAATTGTTTCCTTATATAATACTGGCTTGCAGTCGTGTAATATGTATCAGAACAGCTGTGCTTCAATCACATGACTGACCGTGGACTATACGTCCTTCACATTGAACCTGACCTAGAATAAATCCAAGAAATATTCGCTCCTATACTCGTTAGTAGGGACCCATTGAGAATTAAATTCGGCCAATCACTGACCATGAAGCAAAGCCGCAGATGTGCAGATGATGCACTGAAGCAAACTGATGCAGAGTCTTTTCACAAAAAAAAAAAGTACAGGGATCCCTACGGTGTCTAGTCAGGTCCAATACCTATAGTTTCCCTTGAGATTTTACTACACCCCGTCAATGTCCGATAAGCGCCCTTCTCCGTGACGTATCGTGGTCGTGTTCCAAGGTATGTAATATAAGGTCAGACTATAAATTTTGAGCACATGGACTCAATATGCCTACCTGTCATATCCAGTGTATTGGAGTATATGTTCCTTGCCTCTTGTACGCTACTGGAAGAAGAGTGTATCTGCTCCTACATGCCTAATGGCCTTACAGATAACTCAGTGTTGAGTATAGTCACTACTTAGCACGGCATGCCTTGGAACACGATCACGATACGCCCCTGGCCCTTCTACGAAGGCAACCCGAATGTGACATCCTCGCTTGCTTCCGTATCTGCATACGGCGTTCTCAGGGTGGCAGGCTAAGACGTACACGTGGCATCACAGACATTTGGACCTTGACATTCCTGAAAATTTATCTTCACCTCGTAACGATGTCACTTCTGCAGAAGTTACAGCGCGCCCGAAGAGACGGGTGAACATAGACGCACCTCCGCGTCGTGCAGACGGAATGTAACCCGGGGGCTCAGGAGTTCTTCCCCGGGATGGAAATTAATTACGCGAAGTGAAGCCTCTCTACACTCATAGACGGGCGCTGAGAAGACAGCAGGGCGTATTGTTAACTGCGCGGGAAATTCCGTTGGCTCTCTTTTCTGGAGTTCCTCCTGTCTCTCTGTCTTCGGGAGGGTTGCGTCTTTCCTTCCCGTCACAGCGCGGGACCGCTTTCCTCTTTTCCCCGGGACAAAGACCAACGCGCGGGAGGTGCTTTTAGCGGGATTACGAGATAGAGAAAGATAGAAAGAGGAGGAGGAGGAAAAAAAATTACAAAAGATTATAAGAACGCGTGATTTATGACAGTTTATCGGGAAGCGGTTCCGTGAGTCGCCCCCAGGCGCGCAGGAGTGTTTGCAGCGAGTTATTTAATTCTGCGTGAGCGCTGACGGAGTAATAGCTACAATCCTTTCGAGAGAAAAAAAAAAGGGGGGGGAGTTGTGTTGTAGAGGAAAGAGTGCGTGTAACTATACTGTTTTTTTTTTGTTTCCCATCCTCTTACGATGTTTTTTCCTCACCATGTCCCTAGCCGGGAAACAACTGCCCGAGATCAAAGCGGAAACGTTTCTGCCTCGTTCGTGATTGTCGACGGCGAACAGCAGGCGGAGGTGGGTCTTCTAACGTTCGAGACTCTAGGAAAGCTCTTTGCGAGAATTTCTTTCTGATTCTTCGGAAGAGGAAAGAGACGTAGTGGATTCAATTCATCAAGACTGCACGTAAATTACAATAATAGTTGCAATTCCTGTTATTACTTTTCTGTGATTACCTCCACAGTTCTGAAATAAAAAGAACTTTTATAGCCTCTAAATGTTAGGCTTTTTTTAATAGTTAATTCTGTAGCTATTCCCAGATAGCACAAAATGTATGCTACAAGCGTTATAGCAAGCGTGCCAATGCAAACCAGCAACTTCGCAGCAAGCATGATAATGACACTCCTGCTGCAAGTTGCCTAGTTGACACATGTCTGACTTGCTGCAAGCTTAAATACTAAACTTAATTTAAGCTTGCCTTGCAAGTCCTCAAGCTTACTGTAAGCTTAGTTTGCAAGAAATTTAAGTGCAAGCATTTTTCTTAAACAAACTCACAAAAAGCATAAGTCAGCATAAGCTCGCAGCCCACATTCAAGGAAGGCTATCCTGTATTCAAATGAGTGGCTTTTCATAAGCTTATTTTAACGTTACTACGACAAGTTTAAAACAGCAAGTAAAAAGGAAGACTTTAAATAAGCTTGCTCAGCAAGTTTACAATTGCTAGTCAAATGCAAGGCTTGCAGTAAGGTAACATGCTGTGTGGGTTGATTTATTTTGGCCAACTAGATTTATTCAGTCAAGTGAAGAGGTTTTGGTCATCACTTAAGGGGGATTGATCCCTGTCAGATAGGTTTTACGGTTTTTCTTTTAAATCAGGGAATAGATACATTGTTTTACTTTTTTCACGCTGACAAGGCATAGTTTATAGTTTCATTCGCTTTTTGGAATCCATATGGCATTGTTTCTGTTAAAGTTGCGGCCTCTATAGAGGCTCCCGTAAATAAAGCAATTTTTCCTTTTCAGCTGTTTCTCGTTGCAAAATAATGAATATATTGTGGTTCCAGCAATTACAGAAAATCGATTAAGTTTGTATCTATGCCCTGTTGTGACAAAAATTTTGATACATCGACTGGAATAGAAGTTATCGATAAAAAAAAACAGATAAATCTAAGGTGGTAGGGATCAATACCCCTTAACATCTAGGTCTTTAACACTGGTGAGGGGTGACACAATGTGGGTATGGAGCAGCGCCGGAATGATGGGCGGGAGAAACGGGATATTCCCGAGAAAACCCACTAAATGCGAAATTCCGTGGACGTACCCCGCCGTGAGCCGAAGCAGAGTCGTCTTGATAAGAGGCGGGTGTCTAGCCACTTCGTCAACCGCGGCCTTTAAATTTTAGTTTTACTTGAAAACTTAAAGAACTGTTTTCATAGAAGCTACATAAATTTTGGGTTTTGCCGTAACTAAAGAAATTTTTTTTAAAATTACACTTGACTTAACTGTCTTGTAAGAGAGTAGTGACACTGTATCTAGACTGCTACACGCACGGCGGGAAAACTTTGTAGACTTGGAAGTGCTTTAGCGTGCTGCAAAGGAAAAGTGCTGATATTACCGCAGGCTGCCTTTACGTTTTCCAGTTAATCGGAAAACTCGTGAGAGAAGCGAAGGCTGCACCACTCGCGGAAATGCGTAGAGAATAAAAAAATTGCCCTGGACTTGAAAATTTTTAAAAATTGCATTCGAGCTGGTTATTTTTTTCGCGATTTTCTGATTTTTCTTACTAGCGACGCACGCCATTTAGTCATGGTTTAAAGCGGCATATTTAGTCACTGCTTGCGATTTTCCGTATTCAGACAGCGTTATTAGAGATGACTATTTTAGTATGGGTTTATCTAGACATTGTTTAAGTATGGTTTAAGGTGTGACTAACCGAAAATTTTTCAGGTTTGGAGGAAATATGGCGGCGTCTAAACGTTTAATTTTTGTCACGTCGTATATATTCAGCATTGCAATTCGGAAAACGTAAAATAAATAACCAGAGAATTACGTTTTCTTAATTTATATCTTAGCAGTTAATTGTATTTACGGAACAATGTCATAACATATTCTAATGAATATAAATTGTATTGCCTTTTAAGATTAATTTCACCATGACGTGTTTGTATTTTACGATGTTAACACGTTTCTAAATAAATTTAAATGTATAATTAGTTTGCCTTTCCTGTTACGCATTCTTCTCCGATACTGCATACAGCATACTGTATTTTCACGCAAATGCTGTCACATGCCAACAATATTAACAATTCACACACAGAATAACGAAAATATACAATAGTTAGCTTATTCAGTTGACGATGGGAAAGAACATGACATGCACTTGACGAATCGTCATGGCAACTGGGAATTGTGTGGTCTTCCAAACCTTTTATACGTCTTAAACTGTGACTAATAGTCACTACAAAACATGGTCTAAAGTGCTTCTAAGTACGATATTTTAGTAGCTCTTAGTCAGGGTTCTAGTCGTGGTCTAGTTAATCTATGCTTAGACCAGGTTTAGACATGGTTTAACGGAACATTTCTGAATACTGCCCTTAACAGCGGCGTTGCGGGATGCAGGTACTCGGGTCTTGATTTGAAAATAATTTCACTCTCCGAAAATCTCTGCGTGAGAGGTTTACGGATGTTAAAATTAAGTATTTTTGAAATTCGGTTACTGTAGACTAGGCATAGATATTATCACATTAAAAATGATAACAATTACAGTTTTAAATTGTTGTAGATTTTGTGGTTTCAAACCCTTATTTTTCTAAAACTGTTTTTAATTTTTTACTCGAAAGTAAAGTACACTACCGCATGGTGCTACATACATAAACGCCCGGTGATAAAATATCTACTCGGCAAAAATAATCTCATCGAATTTTGACGAGTATTTCAGATTTTATTGATGATTGAGTGTTCCACTCGTCCGCTCGACAACGTACTTTTCCAAACCACTTAATGGCGTGAAATGTATTGCGTATTAAGTCGACACACTCTTCCGCCAAACCAAGTCAGTAGATTTTTTTTTCGTCACGTATCTTAAAATAATCCAGTCATGCCTCGTGAAGTCTACTCATGTAAAAATAATTTTTAGCCTTCAAAAAATGTGAGAATTTTATGTATGTAACGTTAATTGTTTTTTATACTTTGTAGTCAGCTGTGGTCAGCTGTGGTCAGCAGGATGAAATAAATAAATCAAAAACCTAAATGAGAGCTAACACAAATACTCTGTCATCCAGTTTGTTTGCAAAGTTGTTGCTGTCTTCAATTTTTTTTCTCAAGACAAAACATTACTTACAATACTGACTGTTTGGAAAACTACTGTGTTTTGTTTCGTCTCATCTTTTGTGTCGTTTGTGGTTTTTTCTGTTTGTGTCTGACATCTTTGTGTTTTGTTTAGTCTCAACGTTGTGTTGTTTGCTGTATTTCTGTTTGTGTTTTTGTTTCGTCTCATCGTTGTGTCGCATGTCAACTTAGCTATTTTTATATTTTTGTTATTTCTTTTATTTTCTGTTTGTTCCTTGTTTTATCTGACCAGATTCCAGTTTTGGTATTTCGTGTTGTGTATGTATCCTGATATGACTAAAGCATACTCTGCTTATTTATGTTTTCTTGTCTTATTTTTAGTTTTTTTTTTTGACAGTCATTTATTTCGCAATGGTGTATGTCCAAGTTAAGTAAATCCAGTCAAAACATTACTTGGTTTCGGTTAGTTAGTTCATTAACGAAATTTTCGTTAAGTGAAATGCCGCTGAGGGGTTCGGCTGTAAATAATGGCAAGGGCCATTCAGAGAGAAACGGTGTTATCAGGTGCAAAACATTATAAGTAACGTGTTTTGTGTATTTTCAGTTCAGAGTTCCCTTCCAAATCTCGACTTGGAATTGAATACTTTACTAATATTATTAAAATAGGCCATTTATGTTTTACACGTGATATACGGTCTCTCTCTGAATGTCCCTCACCATTATTTATAGCCGAACCCTCAAGGCTAGACGTGAGTGAACCTGCGAATTTTCCTGGTCCGTACCGGCAAGCACGCCGATGGCCGTCGATGCCGATGTGACTGGGTCGTCGTCGATATTAGAAGCGCGCCTGCAGGTTGTATTCCGTACCCACGGCGAAGCAGGCGAACTGATACGCACGGACAGCGTAATTAATAACTGGGCACGGCTCGTGGGCGAGTGTCTTATCGGTGGTCGTAATTAACCCTGGTGTTAGCTGCAGGGCATATCGGACCACGGGGGCCGGCCATTAACGGCTACTACGGGGCCCGGCTCATGTGCTTGTTGTCGTTGCTGATAGTGGCCGAGGGCCAACCGCGCTTAGGGCTTCAGGTAAACCATTCACGGGATTGTTTACAGTTGGTGCGCGGGGTCGTGATACGTACGCCTTGATAAGCGCCGCCTTGTTTCTGTACTACGCCTCGTGTAGGAATTACCCCTTTTTGACAGTGCCGAGCGAGGTGGCGCGACGGTCTATGAGTAGGGCCATGATCTTTACGCGACAAGAATTTTGCCCCAGTTTGTTTCACTGCCTCACGTGCACATCTGCTGTTCTGCTTCATAGTCAGTGATTGCACGTTTTAACTACCGCGTGTCTTGGGGTTCTTCCGGCAAATTAGAGGAGTGTGAAGTAACTATGTTCTGATTGGCGTAGTCTAATGAGTGACGTCAATTTCCGAAGGCACACCGCCAGTAACCCTGACGTATTCAGTAAAACATACTGGGACAAAATTCTTTTCGCGAAAAGTTCATGGTCCTATGTAAGAGTACAGACAGGAAAAATTCGCGTGTTCTCTGACTTGTAGGCTAGCCTCCAAGAACGTCTGTGTATTCAAGCAGACATTATCTGCTGACTGGCTGCTCGATGACGTAGTGATATGGGCCTGCATTTAGTTGCTTTTGTACTATTGGCTAAGAGATTTCCAGGAAGTTTAAAATATTTCACGGGCCAATTGCGAAAGTGGCACGAACTTACAGTTGCTGGAATTCTAGCTAAGGGCCAAAAGAAAACGCGAATTTTTTAGGTCTGTATCTAGGAGCGTCATTAGTAGTAGTGACCGTGGAGGGGGGACACGCCCCTTTCAAACCCAGTGAGATGGTGCAACGGCTACACGCTGGACTCTCATTCGGAAGAACCCTGGTTCGATTCCCAACTCTGGCCATCCTATGTCAAAGTCAAGATTTGCAAGTTACGGGAACATGTAAATAACAAAAACCAACTTACTTACTCCTATGAAATAATGTACACTGGAATTATACAGTTTGGCCATATGCTGAAAGATTTAAAAACACACAACCAAGTGCCTTTGATTTTTTTTCTAATTGCCATAAGTAAAAAAATTTTCATTTTTTTTTCCAGATTTTTTAAAAATACAAAATATTTTAATTATGTTTTTAGTTATATAATTTAAAGCAAATGTATGGAAGTGAAACTCTATTATCCAAGATGGTGACCATTGTTCCTCATTGAAGATGAAAGCTAGAACAGAAATTATCATGTATGTCCCACCACCCCTTGGGAATTTGAGTTGTTTTGTCCTTGCATACGCATTCGCATATACATTCACATACACATACGCATGCGTAGCGTATACAGAATATTAATGACGTTTAAAACATCCTGTAGCGAGATAGCTGACACTAAGCGCCGTATCTATAAACGGCTTTCGAGTGACAACCAACTGCTATCCCCATAGAGAAAGCATTGGTGAGCAGTTGGCTGTCATTCGAAAGCCGTTTATAGAAACGGCCCTAAAGACAAGAAATTTGATATGACACTTTGGGTCGCAATAGTTGGGAAACGCATGGTGGCCAAACGTTAAACATATTGTATCACATATGCCATACATCGCTGCATCTGTGACTGCCAGGCGTAGCGTTCGTGTTGCGCCAATCAATGGACGACTTGAAAAGAGGCGGAGCTTCAGTGATGCGTGGGATACAATTTCTATCTCCATGGATACCGCAGCCGAACATAACCTTCATTTAGCTGTTTGGCTTCACATGTCCCGGATGAGATGTACGTCAGGAATATGCCGCTTTTTGAGGTAAACATTAATCTTATGTATTTGCGTATCTTAACAGTGAAATTGAAAGTAACATTTTTTACCCTTGCGTGCAAATCTGTGAACGCGCAACATTTTTGCTTTCTGCAATTACCAACTAACGAATCAGCATGTTTGTAAACAAGCTTTGTTTCCCACAGTATTTCCCATGCGTAGGGCCACGATTTTGTTGCGAAAAGATTTTTGCCCCACTTTGTTTCAGTGACTCACGTGCACATCGGCAGTTCTGTTTCAAGGTTATTGGCAGCGTGTCTTTGTTCAGACACGTTTCTCATTTGACTGCACCAATCAGAATAAGATTATGGTGAGTCTGTAGGTCTATAATTTGCCAGGGCCAGTGAGAGTAAAATCATCCAAACACAGACGATGTAGCAGAGCTGCAGGTGTGCACATGACGCATGGAAACCAAAAGTTGCAAAAATCTTTTCGCCATAAAATCGTGGCTCTATGAATAACAACTCTGCACAAAAACACTCTGCCAATAACCATGAAGTTGAGCTGCAGGTGTACACGTAAGACACTGAAACAAAGTGGGGCAAAAATCTTTTCGCGAAAACTACCGGGCCATAGATATGACATTAAGGCTCGGTTTCAGTCGCCATATTGAATTTTATTATTTTTCACTTTTTTGGAATTATGAGAAGAAATTGTTAATTACGCGATTATATCTAAAATTCTATTTATATTTCGCTACAGTACAGACCTTGCGATTTAGCTGTTAACTTTTAACGCCGCAATTTGTCGGGTAAGTTATGAATATAAAAAAAATTGCCATAAAAATTGCGCCGTAATTATAAGTTAACAGCCAAATCGCAAGGTCTGTACTGTAGCGAAATTTAAACAGAATTTGAAGTATAATCGCATATTTAACATTTTTCTTTTCAGAATTCCAAAAAAGCGAATAGTAATAAAATTCAATATGGCGACTGTAACCGAGCCTTAATGTGAAGCAGCACCCACCGGCCAGGTTGTACACTGAGAAAAAGAAATGGTACTATAAAATATAATTGGTTTCCCTCAAACAAATGGTACGTTCATATATGGCAGAACAAATGTACATTTGGTAGAACTAAATAATATGTTTGGTGAAATATGTTTGTGCTTACCAAGCTGCATTTGTTTGAGTGAAACAATAAGCATGTTTTAGGTAACAATCCTGCCATTGTCCGGTTGTTTAAAATAGAAAATAAATTAATTATTCGCCGATTTTCCTATTTCGGAGATACTATTCACGTTTCTAATCATGTACTGTGTGTTTCTATACAAAGTTAAATATTTTTGGCAGAGGTGGGATTTGAACCCGAAAACCTAAAATTGGAAGTCTATTACCTTAACCACTAGATCAGCAGAACTGTAGAACAACGGTTGGGTTATGATGATATATCAGGGAAAGTTAACAAAATTGGGTATGTGTTTATTAAACCGATAGAAATTTAATGGGTTACGTTTGTTACATTGTTTATTATTAATAACGACATTTTAACGAAATTATATATTGAATGAAACAAAAACATAACTAACCAAAACGAATAAGTTGCCAGCGTGTCCGACATCTTGATCACGTTATACAAACAACTGTTTGTTTAACACAACAATGATATTACATCTTTCACGCAAACAAATGTTAAGTACGTATACGGCGAGACTAGTATATATTTGGTAGAACCGAATGACATGTTTGATCACAAATGTTTGCGCTAACCAAACTACATTTGTTTGAGAGAAACAACAACGAATGTTTCAAGTGAAAATTCAGTTTATTGCCACAAATATAGACTGAGACAACTAACTGCGACTTGGTTATGCCAACAAAATATTGTTTAACTGAAACAAATATGTTCAACCA
>PNEQ01084184.1:0-78425 GCA_003012365.1 Medauroidea extradentata | reverse complement strand
CACTGCTAAGTGGACACAATTAATTGGTTTGATGCGACACGAACGCTACATCTGGCAGTCACAGATGCAGCCACGTGTGGCATCTGTGATTCCATATGTTCAAAGTTTGGTCACCAATTTTAAGGCGTTTCCCGACTATTTCGACCCCAGGTGTCTTATATCAAATTTCTTGTTTCAGTATTGGTTATAGCGTCACAGAATGCTTTAAACGTCATTCATTAACATGCTGTATAATTAACTCTAACATACTAAAAGGAATTTAGCCGGATTTATTATCTGGCAGCAATATTTTACGAAACGTTTTTCCACTGCCACCGGTAGTTAGTTCTAATGAAAAGCAGAGGTATTCTGTTCAGCATTTAAAATTAAAAGTTCGGCAAGTCTTCCTTCGAACTTGCGCCTTCAAAACTGACACGAAAATCGAGTTATGCCAGGGCACGCTAAGTTAGATTTATCGTAAACTGCAAACTCTTGTTACGTAATTACGTGACGGGCGAAGTTGCCGAGATCCAGGCGAGCGAATGACTTCGGCGGCGCCCGCTTCCGCGCGGCCTGGATCGCTCCATTAATTCATTATTCTAATTACATATCGCAGTAATGGCCGGGCAAGTTTTCCGCACGCTGACGTAATTCAAGCGTGCAGCTGCTCGCTATCCTCACGGCGATGAGCCGGGATGGTTAAGAACGACCAAAGTTACTGATTCACTATAAACTGAACACTTAACAAAACTTGTAATTAATGATAAATATATTTTATTTGGCCAATACATATTATCTTTTGATGGTGTTGAAATGTTTACACTGGTTGTTAGTTGCATGGGAGTTTTCATATTGAAAATAGTAAAGATGGCTGCAATACGGCTGAAAGGAAACTTATATGCAGTACTCGCTTTATCGTGAACAGCCTGTATCGAAGTAGTTCCTCTCTGCCGTGATAGGTAGCTTAGGACCGGTCGGAACATTTAAGAGTGCGTGGTAGATAAATAAACGCTGAAAACATCAACTTATTTCTACGCTTTTTTCGAAGCTAATATGGATACAATACTCAATGACAATCCTAGATAATAGTATTTGCCAACTTTATGAGTAAGTATTTATCCAAAATTACTAATTCGTTCGCGTGATCTCTTGCGCGGCAGTTAAATGCACGATGTTCCGGCGTCAGAGATTGTGCCTCAGAAGTTCGAAACACTGGGACCAATTTTATTTAAAACGTTGGCTAAAACTAATGACTAGGATTGCTATTGATTAATTTTCGCAAATAGGCTTCAAGAAACCTACAGTTTATAGATTAATGCTTTTACCATTGAATTATGTACCACGCCCTCTTAAGTTCATGTGTAATCTCGGGTCATATACCGGATATTCAAATAATTCAATCGCCAAATTTTCTGGAATGAAGGAGCAAATAAAGCAAAGTGCTGATAACCCCAACTTTTGGTGGAAAGATTCCTGCAGCAGTTTATTTCAGTGACTCATGTGCACGTCTGCAGTTCTGCTTCACTGTTATTGGCAGTGTGTCTTTGTTCAGAGACGCCTTTAATTTGACTGTGCCAATCAGTAAGGTTACTGCGACACAACACGTCCGTGATTTGCAGTAAAGACACGAAAGAGTTAACAACAGCCAATCACTCACCGTGAAGCAGGGCTGCAGCTCTGCACGTGAGGTATTGAAACGAACTGTTGCAGATTTATTTTCACCAAAAATTGGGGTCCCCAGTTAATTGGGTGCGACTGAGAATAGAACAATGTTATATGTGGTAGACCGCATATATAGAGATGATGGTTAGAGATGATGGTATATCGCAAAAATGTTTTGTGCCAAGATAGCCTTGAAAACACTGACACAACGTAGCTGTCTGCAGACCAATATCAGGCATCCAATATTACAATATCGGGATTCTTATTGGCTCAGTCAAATAGGGCAACAGCTCCACGTACAAGCTAAAGCCAGTAATCTTCTGGTAAGCTGGACGTGTATTGAAATCCATCAAACAGTCAACTTTTCCCGCGATAAACCATCATCTCTAATGATGGTTTATCGCGGGAAAACTTGACTATTTGCTAGGCTTCAACGTACGTTCAGCTTATCAAAAGATTACTGGCTTTTCCTTGTACGCGAAGCTACTGCCCTATTTGACTAAGCCAATAAGAATACCGCTATTTTAATATTTGATGCACGTTATTGGTCTGTAGACAGCTACGTTGTGTCAGTGTTTTCAAGGCTATGTTGGCACAAAATATTTTCGCGATATACCATCATCTCTACGCATATATTAACAAAACATAGGCCTATGTGGCGGGGAAGGCACATGTCGTGAAGAAAAAAACCTGCAGAATGTTTAATAACAACCTTATTCCTAGTGCCACTGAAATTTGGAGATTAGAATTTTCCACCAACTAGTTTTAATGTTACCTGCACATCCGCACCTCTGCCTCGAGCTCATTGGCAGCGTATCTTTGTTCAGATACGTCCTTCATTTGATTGTGCCAACCAGAACAATGTTACTGACACCACACGTCTTGTGATTTGCGGGTGGAACCACTAGACGTAGAGAGTTAAAAAAAATTCCAATCAGTGACCAATGAAGCAGAGCTGCAGATGAGCACGTAATATCTGAGTCTATAACGGACATATATGCGGCGCCCTTAATTCATAGTAGGCCTACTTAGTCCCTCTCTTTTTTTATAACATTTGCGGTTGTGTGAAATCTGTTGTTTTCATTCGAACTCTACAAGAAAGATTGCTTGGAATGCAACCGTCCCAATACCGTGCTATGAATGCTTGTATACTCGACATTATGTGATATTTCACACGTTCGCTATTAAGTCCAGGTGAATAACGTGTTAAGCCTAGTTTACACCAAAGATAACATTGCTAAAAGCGTGTGTTTTCATAAAAATTACTAACAATGTTGTAAAAATGCTTGCAAATTGTTGGCAACGTCATGTTATTAACATTATTGCCAACATTCTGTCATTAACTTTGTTGATGACATTATCTTTTCGGTATATTCTAGGGCGGTCTAGATCAAAGAATGTTGGTAACAAATGTTATTACCAATGTTATCAGAAATGTTGTAGGCATTTGTGTCATCCACATTGTTATTAATCTCCATTCATCGTTATTACAACTTTGTTAGCAATATTGGTGTTTTCAGCAATGTTAATAACAAATTTGACATCAGCATTGCTATAAGTTAGTTAACCATAGTTAAGAATTTGTTGATAACATTTTTGTAAAACCAATATTTTGTAATTTACATTGTTACTGTTATTTTTTCGGTGTATACTGGGCTTTAGACTTCTTGTACAAGAAATATGTGTGCGTTTGTTTGTATACTGTGTATTAAATTCGTGTGTCTTCGTGTTTCTTCGTGTGTCGTTGGTTGCGGGAGTGAACGTCTCGAGCGAGTTACACTTCCCGAGAATAGGAGGAACTTGGGGCAGAACTTCGGCAGGGTGTGTGTGTGGGGGAGGGGGGGGTGCTCCCGCGAAAGGAATTAGGAAGGTACAATTAGAAATTACGCTAACCACTCCCCCCTCCCCCGGGCTTCCCCAGCAATTACGAGCGCTTTAACTACTCAACTCTGGTGTTCGTGACCCGGCGCAGTGGCTGCCCAGTCTCGCAACAGCCCTAGCCCTGCAATCCAACCCTCGACTCGAGCCCGCGCCCGCCCGGTTAATTTTCCAATTACGCGAATTTTCCAACCTCCGCTGATTATTTCCCGACGAGGCGTAACGCGCAGTCGCGTCGCCCGACGTGTCCACACTGAGAGAAAGAATTGTTTCATTGTACTAAATATATTTGTTTGGGTGATGTTTGCTTCAGCCAAACAATATTTTGTTGGTAAGACCAAGCTTGGAGTCCTCCAAACAAATTTAGTTATTTCCCTCAACCAAATTATTCATTTAAACGCAATTTGTTTGTGCCAAACGTATATTTGGTTACTATAGGACGTCAAATAAATATTTCGTGTAAACAAACAACTTGTTACAACTGGTCAACAAAATAATATTGTTAGTTATGAGTGAAGTGCTTTGAACCAACAATTTTTTCCGATGGACTAAATGATTTTGTTGGCAAAACTAAATCCATTTGTTTGACTCGCGGAAGATGGCAGGCTGGCGTGCGTGAGCGACAAGATGGCGAACACTGTATACCTCAACATTCAAAATATAAGTTTGTGCGACAAGTAGGACGTCTAAACTGTTAATCAGCATAATTCAAGTATCTTAATTTTAGCTATAACCATTTTAAAGTGGTTAATTTGATCGATCACAAAAGAAAATGCTATAAACTTGAAAACCATCGCATCTGCACGTCTCGTTCTTTGTGCTGCGGTGCACGGCAATCATTTAGTAGTATTATTTTACGTCATTTACCTTTTCGTAGACGGAAAACAAACATGTTTGAAAATAAAACTGTACAATCGTAATTTAATATTAGGCCCAACTTTTCCTGTACAAATAACAACCTCAATATCACAGAAGCAGTCGTAGCTCAGTTAATTGCCGACCCCCCGTGGCTCAGTTGGTTGAGCGGCCGACTTTGGTGCGAGGGGTTCTGGGTTCGATTCCCAGGTCAGGCTGGGTGTTAATTTGTGTTTGTCCATTGGGTCTCAAACCTTGTCACCATTCAACTTGTCTCACGAAAATTAGTGGGGTCACTCGAAATACGTCAAACCTAAAGGGGGGAATGGTTGTGCAGTGTTGATGCGGAAGACTCCGCATCGCCGCTGCACCAAACATTTTTTTATATAAAAAAATAAAAATATTAAAAAAAAAGTTAATTAGGTCATGAACGGAAAAGGGAAAGTGATAGGATAATGGATCAAATCCCGGCCCGACCATACTTTTTATTTTTAAGTCTTAAAATTTCTGAAATTTTTTAAGTTAGTAAAATATATTTTTTTTAGTTCTTAAAATATTGTATGTGCATTTAATATGTCTAACGAAATATTTTTGTGACCAACTAAATATTTGGTACTGCTAACAAAATTCAGCTATTTGCCACAAACAAATCGAGGGAACAAAATAATTTGGTACGAGCAAACAAATATTTCGTTGCCCCTCTATAAACAAATGATTTGGTTGATTCAAACAAATTTTGTTTGCACCAACAAAATTTTTTTCTCAGTGCACTGCCAACGGGAATCATTGGCGTGTTTGTCTCCTGGGGTTCTGTTCTCTCAACTTCATCTCTGGTAAAGATCGTAACCTATGACTGTCTTTCGAGAGCGAGAGCGATTAAGATATAGTCACTCGTGACTGTCTTTATACCGCCAAAGCAGAGAATTTTTTCAATTTTCGACATAACTTTTTCCCTTTGCTTATTATAGAAAATCAAGGCTTGACAATCCGTATACTAATCTTTTGTACACCTTTTACGTTATTACATCGTCACAGACTTTCTTATTTTTGGAGCACTGATGGCAGATTGTAAAAATGCATCTTTTTCCTATCTGCCATCACTACTCCAAAAATAAGACAGACTGTGACTATGTAGTAATGTAATATGTTGTACGAAAGTATTATTTCCGAATTGTCTAACCTTGATTTTCGATAATAAGCGAGGGGAAAAAGTTATGTCAAAAATTGTGAAAATTCATTGCTGTGGCGCTCCATTCCCTTAACACCGGAATCACGATATGCTTGGCAACACTGTAGGATGTGCTCTGAAAACCTTGTTACGCCTTACTGAATTATATTTTCTCACTTTTCACATAGTGTTTTGAATTATTTAATAATATAATTCTTATTAGTTTTATTTTTAAAATATATAACACGATCTTGCCTCTAGTATAAACAAATACACTACATATAAATACCGGACAGCTTGAACGATTTGGCGAGAATTCTGATTGTATTATCTCGCCAAACCACCAGAGAACAGCACCTTATGTTTAATTGATTGCAGATGTACGTTGCCAACATAAAAATCCTGAAATAAATTTCTCTATGGAGAGCATATTTTCGTTGCATGGAGAAAATAAAAAAAATAGCAGTACGATAAATTCGTAAAAAATAAATAAAACATGTTGAAATAATAAAGTACAATAATTACACAAAAACAATATCAAGCTGTGTGTTAGTTTCACACCATACCGCTAGGTTATTTTTCACAAGTTTACTCAGTATTTGCATAGAGCTGTCCGGTATTACTCTTTAGAGTATTTGGTATAGATATGTAGTATGCTGCGCTTACAAGAGATAGCAGCACTGGCACTATGTTTAGTACTTCCAGCAGAGAGATAGAAACACGCATGTTTGTATTGAATTTGCCATTTGCGTCAGCAGTAAAAGTTAAAATGCACAGAGCTATAACTTATAAAACGTACTGCATATTTAAGGGAAAATAAAATAACGTTTTTCTGTCTCCTTCCAAGCAATATTTCAATAGGATTTGTTCTCCATCAAGGATGCCGTTGGTCGGCGGCTTTTCTCGGGGATCTCCCAGTTTCCCCCGCCCTTTCAATCCGGTGCTGCTCCATACTCACCTCATGTCACCCCTCACCAGCGCTAAAGACCTCGATGTTGAGCGCTGACCTAATTCATCCACGACGGCGTTTTAGGTACAGAATACGAATTCTTGTAGCAAAGATAGTTACCCCGTAACTTCCATTGTATAAAGTTCGTATAAGGGACTGAAAACCGTTACAGAATTGTCCCCCTGATAGTCTGATGGGTAGGGACCTTAAAAATTCACGTTTTGATTTGAGTACAGGCTGGAAGTATGTGTCACTTTCGTGATGGATAGATGCGTGCAAATTTCACAATATTATTTGGCGACAAGTACGGCATTCACTAGTATATCATCACCCGAACATAGCCCGTGACTTCGCATCTTCGTGTGCCCCTTACGACAGAATAGCGGGCGGTTTACAGCAGGTCTTATATCATTGGTAAAGATGATGGTTTATCGCGGGAAAACTCGACTGTTTGCTAGGTTTTAACACACGTTGAGCTTACCAAATGAATGGTGGCTTTAGCTTGAACTTGGAACTGTTACCCTATTTGGCTGAACCAATAAGAATTCCGATATTGTCATATATGATGCCGGTTGAAGAAGTCCGTTAGGCGCACTACACCAACTGCTGACCAACAGCAGAAGTCAGTTGAGTACATCAGTGGCCGTGTTCGATTTCAGTGTAAGGTGCCTTTGATAACTTGCCCTTTAGAGCTTGTTCCCTTCATGAAGTAGGCTGCATTTTGTGAATTCGGATGTAGGGCTCAATAAGGTTAAGTGGCTCGTCCCCTCAGCAGAATGGGACATTCTGGGGTGCATATGAGCCCTTGCTGTGAATCCGAACAGCAGCACGTGTGACGTCACTTCCGCGATGCACTTTTCAATGGCTTGGGGCGTGGTAAGGGCCCTTAGACGGCCGAATCGAACACGGCCAGTAACCTGGAATCCAGCCTGCTGTCACAGAATATTTAGGACTACAGAGGTGAAATAAGTCGATAGGACAGCGCACTCAGTCACACACGCCAGTAAAATAGCTTCCCTGGCCAGCAACATGGCGGATACGCCTACAGCCAATCAACATAAGGCGGCTGTCCTGCTAGCCTTAGCCAGGCCAATTGGTAACATGGGTCTTGTATTAACAAACTCGGGCAGCCAATAAGCGGTGAAATTCGCCAGTCTCAAAAGAGCCGCCACGTCATTTAACCTCTGTATTACTATTTAGTCTGTGCTGCTGCCAGAAAATAAAAAGAAACATGCAAGGTTTCTACTGATGACGCTCGAAACGAATGGTATTCGGTAGCGATATTTACATATCCAAAACTGCTGTACTGATGTGGGCGGTTTCGGCTTATTTTGTGTGTTTAAACTACCTGGCATTTGGCAAAAAAAATTGAGGCAGGATTGGATGTGGGGTAATAGTGCCACACAAATTTACAGGGGCAAAAAAAACTATCGTTCCGAAAACAACGCATGCAATGAATGGGTATTGTGTTAAATTTAGGTTTAATTGTGTTCTTTTTCTTCTCGACCTGGGACAAAATGTGACCGTCCTACCCTTGGCCAGTCCGGCAGGAAAGCTGTAACGGCGGAATAATACATATAAAGACCAGGCAGACACGAACAACCAGACGTACAGTCGCGCCTACGAGGCAAAGACAACGGGGATGGTGACTGTCGGTGAAAGGGGTTGGAGGGGTTTTTAATCCCCAGTCTCGGCAGCCTTGTTCGTTGGGAATCCCTGCTCGCTTCCCTACATCCCCTTGCCCCCTCCTCCGGGCTATAACCCAGTGGTCTTTCTGGAATTACTCGCAGCACTAGACGTGGGGAATGAAGGTCTTATTGTAAACACGAGCTGCGGAGCGCGATCCGTCTTCTGCTGGCTGATTATGCCTCGCGCCACAACAAAGACTGAATCAGCCCTACCCCCAACCCCCTGTTCCTAAAAACCCTGAGCTACCCCTCTCACCTACTCCTTGTCTTCTCCGCACTCCATCACTGGTGAGCATTTCCTCCACGGTCCGTGATTTTTCGATTACGCCGTGCCGCGGCGCATGTTTTGAAAGTGATTACCAACACCTGTAGTACGTACTCATGCGAGTTCAGTGATTTATCAGCAATTATGATTTGCCTACGATGCTGTGTCACTGTTATCAATTCCATGCGCGTTTACTGTAATGCAATGTTAAAAACTCTTTTTTCACTAGTGATTTCTTTGCAGTTGCACACTTGACTAATTTTTCGAGCTTCTATTAGGCGTGCATTTAAAATTGATATTCCTCCAATATAGGCCTACTATATCAGTGCCATTAAGCATCGTGGAGTTCTTAAATCATGTATTGTATAACATATCTCCATAGAGACGTGTAGGTTAAAAAACAATTTTTTCCCCTTCATAATTACGTACGGTTAAGCATGCATTCATTTTCAGCATGGTGAAATTCTTCTGTTTGTCATCTTTCAATATAAGTAATTTAAATTACGAAAAGCAGAAACGTATTAGGCTACATATCGTCGCATGCAGAACCTTTCATGTTTTAACGACCAAAGCGCTGTTCTCTGTTTATAATAAATTAGTTCGTAACAATAAAAAATAGAACAACACACGTCACTGGTATAATGTTTATCAGCAAATAATCGAATTATAATTGCTTATTCCGCTCCCAATTTGCGATTGTAAAAAGGATCATAAACACTGCTAACAGACATGGTACTGAAAATATTCACCTCCATGCCAAAAAAAAATTGTGTAGTTTTTCTTCAACGCTTCAGCTTTCGCTCGCGATCGCGATGTCCAAAAATGGTTTAGTTGTAACACCACCCCACTGCAGGAACTGTTCCAAGACCACAACCTACTCACCTCACTAACCTAATACAGTGCCTAGGAAGCAATGTGCCAGACAAACACATAAAAATTAAATTTTATATTGCGTTAAGTCGTATTAAGTAAGTTAACCCAATCTCAGTCCGCAATTCAATAACGGGCAGGGATATTTATATTTTGGTTATTTCCAACGTGCTCAATCAATCGTGAACTAGTTTTAAGTGGCAATTTTTATGCTGTATTAGTCTTTAATCGTCTTAAGTCCTGTCAGGGGCGCAGTGGTTAGAGTACTCGCCTCCCACCAAGGTGACCTGCGTTCGATTCCCGGCGGGGTCGTTCCCCGGATTTTCGCATGTGGGAATCGTGCCGGACGATGCCGCTGGTCGGCGGGTTTTCACAGCGATGTAACATTTTCCCCTCCCCTTCATTCCGACGCTGCTCCACGTGTGTCACCCCCAACCAGGGCTGAAGACCTAAGTGTGAAGTACTGACCAAATCTCTTCACTGAAAAACCACTCGGAGAGTAATCTTATCTGCACCGCTGAACGATTCATTGCCGAGAACTCGAGTGCAAGCGGCGAAGCACTTCTCCAAGCAGGCAGAAGGACAGGAACTTGTTTTATCACAACTGTGTGTGCATGCGGAGTCTGTTAGTGGTGAGTGCTGCCTATATGGGGGTGGGGGTGGAAGCATCCTTTGTCTAGCAACAGTTGTTGAGCCAGCCGCGCGAGTTTCAGATAAGGCACATGCCCGCGAGGGTTTGCTGGACTGCAAGCCAGTGTCGCCAACTTAGCAGTTTTCCAACGAAATATGTCTGCTCCTGAGAGGCAGATGGAGGGAAAAAATAAACATTTCAGTTGGAGTCATTACTGGAGAACGTGGTTAGTTAAATTTTTGTATTTTTTAAATCGCTCCTAATGACATACTATCAGAACCATTGGTGTTAGGTTAAGTTAAATTAACTATGTAAGACCTATATGGGACTTCAGAATTTCATTTATTTGAGGGAAATACTAAAATAGGCCTTCTTAAGGCCATGTTTGGTACTTTTACAATTTTTGTGAAAATATTTGTTTTAAAGCAGCATAATATTCATACTGAATAATTCGTACGTTGTTTTTATCATAATTATAGAGATGGGAAAATTTCGCAGATTCCATGACCTGCATGTTAGAATCCATTTTACTATGCATGTTAAAGCCCCGACAATTTATCAACTAGCTGCTACTCAGTAGAGCAGCGAACGAATATACAGGGCTTGAGTATGTATAGGATAATGGATTCTAACATGTAGGTAATTGAATCTGCGAAATTTTCCCATCTCTAATCATAAATATACAATAGTTTGTGCCTATTTTTTGCTAACTCTAAACCTCGATTTTTTTTTTTTTCACAATTTTACACATAAAATAGCACCAATTTTTGTTGTAAAAATAAGCTAAAATCAAGCAACATATAATTTTTTTTACGAACGAACCGCGTACTGTTTTGCAACACCTAAATTGTGCACTGTATGTCTGTTCTTAGTCTAGTTTTTCCAAAGCATTTCTTAAAAAAAAATTGCATCAGTGTGAAAAATACTACCTTAGCATGGTGCCTTTATCTTTCATTGTTTAGACACTGTTCAGAATTTTGTAGCTTAATGTTAAAGATATACTAATTCTATGTTAATGGTAGCATTAATCGCATTGTAATAACCTTTTCTGAGAAACAGGAAGAAAAGTTGACTTGCTTATTTGTACGCTTTCACCACAGAAAATTGACATAATCCATCGTGAGTCATCCTGTATTAGTTTTCTAGATTCTGGTGTGTTTCTTGTCCGGGAAGCTGTTTTGATAGCTGCCCTGTTGGTAAAGCACGTCTCGTCGACATCGAGGTCATTAGATGAGTTGACACACAACTTGGAACGACTGTTAGTGTGTTGTTTTCAATTGCATATATTATCATTTCAGCACCTTTAAACTTGTAGCAGCGCTATGTTACGTAAACAGCGACACAGCAACGTTGAAGGAAATAGGTGCTGGAATGGGAGTAGTTTACAGTGCAGAGCTCCGAATTCTGTTGGCCTTTAAATGGCACTGCATTTTGCTTATATCTTCGCGTGACTTGTCGGATGATACTTTTTATTTATTGTTTTTACATTTACTCCTCCTGTCCTTTACTGCCCTCCAGAGCTTCTTTTTCTCTTCATTTCTTTTGTTTTTATTTTTCAGTATTCTTATATTTCAACTGCTTTTAGTAAACACTTTTTTTGTGTGTTTCGGGATAAACTGAACATTTTTGAAAACTTTAGTTAGTTTTTTTTTATTTCAGATAATTTATACTTTTCTGCCCTTTTTCAGGGGACCACGGTGGCCGAATGGTCAGACCACCAATGCGATCCGGGCTCGATTCCCAGCGAGGTCGGTTTTCGGATTTTCGAATGTGGGAATAGTGCCGTACAATGCCGGCGGTTTTTCTCGGGAATCTCCAGTTTCCCCCCGCCCCTTCATTCCGGCGCTGCTCCATAATCACTTCATGACACTCCTCGCCAGCGCTAAAGACCTCGATATTGAGCGCTGATCAAAATCTCTCTCACTACCACTTTGTAATACATACAAACCAACCTGAGTTTATAAACTACGCAAGAACGCAAGACGCAAAAAATTCAACATAAAAAATATATCCATACCCGTTTATAAAATAAGCAAGAAACGCAAGTACGCAGGACTACAACGTAAGAGTTCACCAATTTTCAACTTCTTGCGCTTCACCGCCTTCTATATTGACAGTTTGTTTGGCGAAAATATTCGAAACTAGTAGAAATTGTCTTTAGAAGGCTGTGATTACATCAATTCGTTACATGTATTGTTTTGCGTTTGTTTAGAAAGTGTTTTCAAATACACGGGTGCTTATATATTTTTTGGTTACTATTTCAAAATACCGAACCAACAGAATATTTAGGAAACAAAGATGAGGAACAAAACATAATTGTAATGGAAAAATATAGAGTGTAACTTTATGTTGCCTATCCGAAATTTTAGTGGTAGTGTTGGTTACTTCGTGTCGCTTGCGATGTTTGTAAACGACTGAAAAATTACCTGCGTTGCGTTTCTAGCATTGTTGCGTAGTTTATAAACCCGGCCTAGTAGTCGAAGTGTATACATAAATTGTAACGAACTCGGGAGTTAAAATTTGAAGTCACAATAAGTAACAATTTAAATTTATTATTCCAGATATGATGGTCTTCAAAAGTGCTCACTTTATCGTGAACCCCTATATTTGCCCCACCCCCTTCTTAAAGTTACTTTAGATTTAAGGTACAGGTTCAAACATAATAATAATAATAAAATGGCGTTGTACTTATTTTGTCTTATTTGTTAAATACTTCAACTATCTTTAAAATCATGTATTCATCCTTTATTCTAAATTATTAAAATTTTACAAATACTTACTATACAAACCGTTACAAAACGGCAGTAGAAACTAATTGTGGTTGGATGGTCGCAGCTCTGCAGACATTCCTCTTAGCTGTGGAGGAATGATTGTTGGTAGAATAATATGACCCACTCTCCCTCTCCAAGTTGTCGCTCTATAGCGAAGGTTATAATAATAAATAGCCGCTGTGTAGTTTGGTGATGTTGCCGCTCGCGGCATTGTTCTGAATTTCGTGCCGCTCTGCCCCCTTCTCCACCACAACCAACTCTAACCGCTCCACCCCCAACCCTTCCACTAACAATTCCTGCCCCAGAGCCCCACTTGAGCAAAACACGAGGGCGAAAACGCCAGCCGTGCTACCAGGTGCCGATTACTCAATATTCACGGCAGCACTTGCATGTTTCATATAGATGACCCGGTCTCTTCGACATGGTTTTGGTGTCGTCCTGTTCGCGGCGAACAGACTTTAGGCGCTTATGAAAATTCACGAGGGTAAGGTAGGTCAGCCAAAATTTCAAGTTTAGGTGTTCAAAATTTAACCCGAGTGAAATTTGCCCGTGTTCGAATTTTCAACTGATGGCTAGAGATGGCGATTTATCGCGGGAATACTTGACTGTTTGCTGGGTTTCAAGGTACGTTCAACTTACCAGAATATTTCTTGGCTTTAACTTGTATCTGGTGCTGTTACCCTATTTGACTGAGTCAATAAGAATCTGCCTATTGTAATATTAGGTGCCTTCTATTAGTCTGCGTGTTGTATCATACGTGTATCACCCATTCATACATGTTGCTCGAACCTCCAATGTTTTCAAGGGTATGTTGGTACAGACCATATTCGCGGTATACCGTTATATCTACTGATGGCCTATCGATCAACTACCAGAATTAATATTACATTGAAATTTTGGATTCCCGCCGTCTTAAAACATTGGATAGCATTGGAGGTGTTCTTTAACTCGTGGTAATCGACCAAACCTGGTCACGTGACTGACTTAAATTTCTCCACTCTGGCGGGTGCATTTTCACGGGCTTTAGTTGTTCGCGGTTTTCTGGGAACTGTTCAAAACTCACGCGGATTTTTTACCCCCTTGCCTGATCAAGTGTTCTTCCGTCGTTGTTGACCGTCCGCCGTCCTTGCGTGAAAAGGTCAGAGTATACGGGTTCCTCGAGGATAGGACAGTAGAGAGAGATTTAGGTCAGCGCCCAACATCGAGGTCTTTAGTGCTGGTGAGGGGTGACATGATGCGAGTATGGAGCATCCTTTATTCCTAAGAAGATATCACTCATGTGCGATGAGCAGTTTACGAATAATCTGCTAACGGCCGATGCTATGCACACCGCTCGGCGGCCTGTGCAGACGCCCACCTGAAGATTCCAGGAGGAATCGCAAACGACATGCAGTACTTGCCCTTCCGTTCGGTTCGGAAGACTGCATCTTTCACCTCGGAGGATCGCGTGGGACTCGCCGGCGTCAAACGTCTTGACGTCCCCCGCATAGACGGCGCGAGAAATCTCGTGTCTCTTCTCCTCCCCCTCTCCTATATCTAGCCACCTCTCCTTACCTTCGAGGCACTCGTCGGGAAGCCAGAAATAGATTGTGTCCGGGACGGGACACGATAGATTCGCGGGAGTGAAATGTTGGACGCATTACCGGATATCTTTTCAAGGGAGGATCAAGGCTTCCAAGCAGACGACGAAGGAATTTGTTCCTTACCGCCGGCCACCCCTTCACCCCCAGGGCTTTGGCCTAGCTGGGGGGGGGGTGAAAAGCACGAGAGGGTCGGCGTTGAAGGCGGTGGAGGAGGAAATAAAACGCCGGTTCGCGCACGTGAGCGAAATGCAATCGGAGAAATGGACTTTCCCCTTCACTCTCCTCCACCAGAAACGTAACCCCTCCCCCAACCTTCCAGGGCAGGTTCGGAGCACCCCGGCGACGTTGTGGGGGCTGCAGTGTAGCGTAAATTCAATTAGCCCCCTTCCACCCTCTCCCCCCTAACCCTAGTCGACTGTCCTCGCCGTAGCACGACGACACGGGCCGGGACGACGACGATAGCTTGTGACTCCTGCGTCACCTCGTGGCTGTCCCACCACCCCCTTCTACAACTCTTCCCGCCGCCAGAGCGAGACCGCGGCCACGGTAAACAGGTCGATAGCTCGCCGACGACTGATCGATGACGGAGTCGTTACCACCACGACCTCAGCCGCCGCCAGCTGCCCCCCTCCATCACCTCTCGTGTCGACGACGGAAAAACTGAGAATCCTGGTCTGACTCCGGCTCATCGCTTACCGCGTGTTGAACAGTAGTCGCTGTGTAGGTTGAAGTCGACGGCGGATATTGTTTCTTGACCGTTCTGATGAAGTACGAGGGAGGTCTCTTATTCTTAAGACTCCGAATCAGTCGCATAATTGTATTATTTTACATTTTACTTTTATGGAGTTCTAAGGAAAAAAAATGTGAAATGTTATATTATAGTGTGAATTCTTTTTATCTTGTGCTACAATAAAAACATCACAGTTGAAGTTTTAACGTATATTTAGGAGCATTCAGTGCAGCAATTATTTTTTAAATGTCTTCAGATTGTTGGAATGATTGCAGTCTAAACACATGTTAAAAGTTCAACTGCGATGCTTGTTTTGTAGCGCAAGGTATATACAGTTCACGCTGTAATAGCCAATTTCACATTTTTCTTCTCAAGAGTTTCATAAAAGCGAAAAATAAAATAATCTAAAATGGCGACTGATGCCGAGCCTTATGGGGACGCATCACAGAAAAATTTAATTGTTTAAGAACAAATTTATTTGTACCAGATGCGGTTTGTTTTGTACGCATATAGCCTGTTGTGACTATTTGCCACTGTAACGAAAGTTTTTCAGCTTTCATAATTTTTTTATTATAGCACATTAGTCAAAATTTGCATTATAAGGTTTTGTGCAATAAAGGAAAACCAACATACTCACCGAAATGAAAAAATATTTACACTGAAGAACAGTGCCATGGACTATGACGTACATACAAGCACATTTAGTATATTTTTGTATTTTTTAAATATTAAAAAAATTAATTTCTTAATTTCAATTTTAATATATTATGAATAAAAATACAAAAAAAGTCAGTGCGGTTTGGAAACATGCCATGTCATAGTCCATAACACTGTTCTTCAGTGTGAATTTTTTTTGTTGGTATGTTAGATTTCCTTTGTTGCATCGGACATTTTAAAGCAAAGATTGTCTTAAATGTGCGGTAATACAAAAACCACGAAACCTAAACAATTTTCGTTACAGTAAAGAACAGTCACAGTAGATTTCTACAAAACAAACTATATATAATTTAACTAAACAATTTTTCAAACCCTTTAAGATACCAATTTAATGTTAGATGTAGTGGCTCAGTATTTCTGATAGCGTTGAAAGTCGTACACTGGCGTTTCGTATTTATTAATATGTCTATGGATTATATTGTTTATGTTTCATTATGTCTATTATTTCTTAAATTAAACTATAAACATTTATATTTAAAATATTTAACAAACAAGTACAGTTTTTCTAAAACTGGTCACATACATAAGAACAAATAATACAAGAAATACAATTCAGTAAAAAAAAGTGTGGTAGCTATTACGTCGGGTCATGCACAGAGATCCGGCGTGATTTAAAATGATTCATGACTGACAAACCAACAGCTAGTGGTTCGGAACCCAGTGGTGGAAGGACGGCCGGCGACATTGAAGTCTACACTTCAGCTAAGCCAACAGCTATGCTGGAGTGAAAACCACTCTCCCTTCAAGGGGGACAAGAAACGAGTTGGGGGATTTCTTGCGGGTTTCCATCTAATAGAAGCACATCAGATCACTATCGAGTTCGTCTCTGCGGTCGGACAACGGATGTTCGCCCGGTAAAAGGGTTGCGAGTTGATTGAGCGTATCTCGATCCTTGCCCGTCAAGGGTAGGAAGGAGGGGTGGTGGGGAGACGTCTAACAAACGGAAGCAATTCCCTCGAAAGGGTTGATAATGACGACGCCGCCGGGGGCTCTCATCTCCCGTTTCATCGCATCAGGAGATGGCGACACCCATATAGGTCCTGCTACGTGAGCCAAGCTGTCTGAGGTACTGTCCATTCCCTCCCTTCCACTCCTAATACATCACGTTGTCGAACTCACGTAAACCTCGCCTGCGGAATAGTTGACTACCGTTGGTTTTGATTATTGACTAAGGAAACTGCTGGTTGTAAACGATATCACATTCATTATTGGATTCATTTAGAAAAAAACATGCTCCTATTGAATTAAAACCTAGAGAGTTGAAGTAGCGGTGAAACGTTGGATTAGTGTTCCTTAGGATTCCAGTTCGCTTCCCCGTCGGGCTGTGTGTTTTGTACAGGAGTCTTAAGAGTGCGTGGTAGATAAATAAACGATGAAAGCATCAATTGGTTTCTGCGCTTTTTTCGAAGCCAATATGGATAAAATACTCAATGACAATCCTAAATATTTGTATTTGCCAACTTTATGAGTAAATAGGTCTATTTATCAAGAATTACTAATTCGTTACGCGTGATCTCTTGCGCCGCAGTTAAATGTACAAGGGTCCGGCGTCAGAGATGGACGACTTGAAGTACACGCCCCCTGACGTCACCGCACGGGAAAAGTACTGTGGGAAACAAAGCTTGGTTACAAACATGCTGATTTGTTAGTTGGTAATTGCAGAAAGCAAAAATGTTGCGCATTCATAGATTTGCACGCAAGGGTAAAAAATTGTAGTTTCAATTTCATGGTTAAGATACGCAAATACATAAGATTAATGTTTACCTGAAAAAAAAAAACGGCAAATTCACAACAAATAATTAATTTCCTAGGCGTACATCTCATCCGGAACATGTGAAGCCAAACAGCTAAATGAAGGTTATGTTCGGCTGCGGTATCCATGGAGATAGGAATTGTATCCCACACCTAACTGAAGCTCCGTCTCTTTTCATGTCGTCCATTGTGCCTCAGAAGTTGGTAATACTGGAAACAATTTTCTTTGAAACGTTGGCTAAAACTATTGTCTAGGATTGCTATTGTTTAATTTTCACAAATTGGCTTCGAGGAACCTACCGTTATAGATTAATGCTTTTAGCGTTGAATTATGTACCACGCCATCTTAAGGCGTCGCTATTTAGTTTTACAGTGGTTTCATAAATATTTTTTTAACGAAAATTAATTCATATATCAAAAATTCATATTGGCAGTTTTAACACTTATATATATTCGTTTGTATCAGAATTTTTCTGTTGCAATACACCAAACGGATTTTGAGATTTTTGCCTCTGAAATATCACATATTTTGTTGCCAAAATAAGCCAAATTGAAGCAAAATAATTTTTTTCTAGCGAACGGTACATTATTTTTAAAAACCACTCTGGCAAAATTGTATCTCGTATGACTGTACACAGTCTAAAATTTTTCAAATCATTTGGTTAAAAAGTATTTGAGTTACTTGCAACTGTTTGAAATAAATGAAAGATCATGGTCTTAAACTTGTGACTAAAATACGCTACATAATTTCTCATTTCAGCTCCGGGGGCTGTTTTTTATAGGCGTAAAAATGGCTGAAAGGGTGTTGTTTGGGAAGATAAATTTTCTTTACAGAAACACCGAAGTTGGATTCAGGTACGTCGGTAATAGCGTGCCAGGAAAGTACAGAATCATTGCTTGAAGTTACTTTCAGGGTCATCGACTGGTAGACTGCACACCCGCTCAGCGTCGTGCGCGTAGAGGCGATGAGGCATTGGATGAATGAACAATAATTGGTCTTAGGATCCGTGAGTTCAGAGACCCTAATCGCCCAAAATAGCCGCGGCCAGGAGTAACGCTCAAACTCAGCATCGCTTAGAGGATGTGTTACTTCTTGCACAGAGTGAGAGTGAGTGTGAGATTTTGATCAGCGCTTAACATCGAGGTCTTAAGCGCTGGTGAGGGGTGACATGAGGTCAGTGTGGAGCAGCGCTGGAATGAAAGGGCGGAGGAAATGGGAGATCCACGAGGAAACCCGCCGACCAACGGTATCGTGCAGCGCGATACCCACATGCGAAAATCCGGGGACCGACACCGCCAGGAAATTATCAACTTTTGTTTCATGACTCGAGAATCAGGAGAATTACTGACAATGTTTCTTTGTGGAAACACGGCCAGGTGGCCAGCCTGTACGTATTTTTATACTTAAATGTCACTAGGTATTGATTGGTTCCATGTGGAAGTCATATTGTCGTGCGTGGCAGAGTTCAATTCCCAAAGAATCAGACGACCACCTCAAGAAAGACTATGTTTGCTTGGACTATTAATTTGTAAGAGTTTAGGGGAATCCAATATTGTACTACAACGGGGAGATAAAATTCCATAGTCGTGGCCACCAATCATATAGGAGAAAATACTTCGCAATAAAATTCAGTTCCCTAGGGCGAGAGTTGTGCATTGGGTTGTTTGGTAATGGTACCCCGTCCATTTAAATAATTATATAATGTTTAACACCAGAAAATAAAATAAGAGGACAAAGAAGACCATATACGTCTGGAAAGGGCTGACTCCTAATCCGTAAAACTGAAGAATTAAATAAATAAAATGCCTTTACGCCTCGTCGACGGCGAGGTGAGACACAACTTTGCACAGTGACGAAAATTAGGATAGGAATCGACCATGGCCTTTCTGAAGAAACCATCGCAGCATTCATCTGGAGCATCTTCGGGGAAATCATGGGAAATAGAAACCAGGATGGCGGGAGTCGGGGATCGAACCCGGAACTTCCTGAATGCGAGACCAGCGAGCGCGTTACCGTTGCGCCACATCACTCTGTAAGAATAATTATAGAGGCGAGAGATTACTATTTTGTTAAAATTGTGATTGCCTTGCTTCCTAATTATATTTTACTAATTCATATACAACATGCGTAATGAAGGGCAAGGTAGCTTTGATGAAGCTGATGTAGTCATTTTTTCAAAAATATGTTCCTTAAATATGGAACTAGGAAGGAAGCAATAAGAAGACGTTACGGTTGGCAGAGGGCTGTTTAGAGGCTGTGTCATCTCTTTTGTAAAAATTACCCATTTTCATAAAATAAATAAAAGGTGGAAATTACCGGTAATAATGTCTTAATTATAGACATTTTATTTTACGCTTAGGTGATATTTGAAGAAGTTTTGCAATGGGAGTGCATGCCTGGATGTAGTTTTGTGGGCATTTTCTATTGCAATGCAGATGGCTGTCAATTAAAACAACAGGGAATAGAAAAACATAAATAGTCAAAGTATGCTCCAGTCAACAGGATACGTACATAATATATAATTCCATAAATGTAATCGGGTGAAATAAAACAAGGCAAGCCAAATAAGAAAAATAAGAAAGAAAAGCCAGACACCATTAAGGCAGACAGCACAGGTTTGAGGCCCGCTGTGGCAAAAGGACAAACACATAAAATACATAAAACACAAAAATACGACCCAACGATGAGACGACACAAAAAACAGTAATTTTCCAGACACGAACAGAAAAACGATTAGGTGTGTAACAGTGGAGTAATTTGGAACTATAAATCATTTAGTCATTATTACATGGCGAGAGATAATTATCTTAAAATTAAAATTTGCTGAATTATTTCATAATTGTGCTCTAATATTTAGGATGTAATTTGCGTAGTGAAATGTGAGGTAATAAGCTAAGTTTTTTTTTTTTTTTTTTTTTTTTTTTTTTTTTTTTTTTTTTTTTTTTTTTTTTTTTTTTTTTTTTTTTTTTAAGTATTTCCAAATTAACCTCACCGGGCGAGGTGGCGCAACGGGAACACGTTGGAATCGCATTCGGGGGTTACCGGGTTTGATCCCCGGCTCCGGCCATCTTGATTTCGGTTTTCTATGGGATGGTTCCATAGCATCGGCCATGGCCGACTCCTCTTCCAGTTCCTGTCATTGTAATAAGTTGTACGTCATCGTCTGTAATGAGCTCGCTGTCGACGAGACGTACACCTACTTACCTTACCAAACGTATCTTGTCAAATTTCGAATCAGGCAGAAATTGAGGGCAATTTAGCATGATTCGTGACACGGGCTGTTTGACCGTGATCCAGGGAGTATATGAAGATTCCTGAAGGCGACAGCGGGGACTTGCCTTGAGCCCCACCGCACCTGCTGCACTGGCGAAGAGACCCTGGAACAAGGTTGAACTTTGTGCCGTACACGTGGTGCCCCTCGCCGCAAGTTCAGACCCTGCACAGAGTGTAACCCACCCCCCTCCGCAGATATTGCGCCTCGCTGGATCCACATTGCCCTCCAATTATGACGTACGACCCGCTGCAACTTGCTGCGGTCTCAAGCTTTTCGTCCGCCGTCGCCGACTACCAGGAAGGGTGGCTTTAAATTCAAGAGAAGCTGTAGGGGAGTTCTGCTCGTGGTGTCCTTTGCCCATTGTCGGAGACCGTACAGCCCGTATTTCCACCCAACTTCCTTGGTTCCTGTAGTCGCCTGATGGGGGAGGGGGCGAACAACGAAATTAAGGGGCCAGGGCCAGGGGAGAACGTTTTCCGAAATGTGCTCGCTGTTGACTTAGCTTCTGTGATACGATTGCCATGCCTGACTTGCGTTTTATTGGTCACGACTGACTGCACTTGAATAGTTTTGTTTGTTTCTCTCTCTTTCTCTTTCGTTTTACTTCCTGGCCGAAATGTTTGTGTACTGCCGATTTAAGGCTATGACAGGTATTCTTTTTCCACATTGATGTAAAAAAACTCAAAATTGTTTTAACGGAATGCTTTGAAAATTTTCAAGACTAAGAACAACAGTCGTATGATACAATATTTTATGTAGGAGTTTAGCAAATATATGCCCCCTTCATTCGCAAAAAATATATATTTTTGCTTGATTTTGGCTTCTTTTCATAACGAAATTTGTGATACTTTGGGTACAAAGATGGGAATAAACTATGAGGTTCATTTCTACAATAAAATTAGATACAAATAATCGTGTGCAAAAAAATGTAGGGATTCTTGGATACAAAAATTACTTTGATTCAAAAAACATATTTTCAGAATCATTGTAAAACTACCGAGCGTGGTATTTTTATCTATCCATCAGGATTTATATTTTAATAATATTTATGAATGCTTTCTGGACTGGCTGGAGCAGAACAGAGGTGTTTGTTTTTCCGGGAAAGTAATTATTTTTACTTTAAATATCGGTACTATTTAGCTCCAGCAAGATTTATTTTAAATAGCGTTTAGTAACGGCTTGTTAATGTAGGCCTACATCATTAAGGTGGGTGCCTGCTTAGACTCCGGAAGGCGTGCGTAACTTCTGCTGATAGGGGATTTTATATATTTACGAACTGTTGAACAGCCATGCAACATGAGAGGAAAATATGGGAGGGTGTTACTGTTCTCGCAAGTCTTAGTCAGTGGACTAACAGCAGAACTATAGTACTTTGACGCAGCCTGCAAGTCGTAAACGGTAATACGCATGTGATCGTTTGATAGTCCATCGTGATTCCAATACCATATATCGAAGGTTATACATCCTTGTTATCGTTGGTTGAAGCAAGGAACTGTGGATACCTTCAGATCCTACACACGGCCATACCGAGTGAAATCCTTCGTATATTGTTTCAATAGGTGATTCGGGATTAAGTGAGCACTCAAAAAAGCCCTGATTAATTTCTATTTTCTGCCAGTTTTTATCTTTGCGCCGCATGTAAACATAAATATTGCCACGTGCTTTCATTTATATAGGCGTGTACAATGTTTACATTTACATTACACTGCTTCGATAAATGTTATCTATAATATCTACTTATTAAATCAACGGTCGCTGTATATGTACATATATGTTATACTCAGTAGTAATCTTAGTTATAAATACCTGCGAGTTAACGTTTTATAACACTGGTTTCTCTGATCTACTCTAATTGGTCACGACACACACACTTTCTGTTACTTACCTCGTAAATGCATGCGTAGTATATTAATTTTAAATCCAAAATCGCCACTATGAACACACACGATACACGCAATTCAAGAATTCAAGTTCCGTTCAGCATACTGACATGAACGACAACGACGCAATTAACAAAAACAATAAAAAACGTAATTTCTTAATGTGTGAAACCGGGAAAAAAAATGCTATTTCTAATTCCATATGCTCAGGCTGGCGATCGTAAAACATAATATATTACGCATTTCTAATGACTTCACATAATTTAGCAATGATATTCTTAAACAGGTACTTCTAATACTTTTGAACTTGTTCATCAGAAACCTATATTTAATACACAACGGACAAACACACTCACGACTCAACTCGCTATCAAGCGAGCGAAGCGGCGTCGGCGAAAACCTAACTCTGGTGCCACCTGTCGGTAAAATTTTGAACTACCTCTGTGGCGCGAGCGTTAGCGGCAATGTGTCGACGACAATTTTGAATTCAGCGGGCAGTTTAATCACTTTGTGGTGGCGCTAATCAAGTAAACGTACACAGTCAGTATGTATGTCAGTAAGATCATAAATAAATATTTTAAAGTATTTGGCATACAGAGAGGTCGATTGCATTTGTTGTTATTTCACTAATGCTGTATTCAAATAAGAAAATACAGGGAACTACACGCTATGATTCGCTACCAACCATACAAACAATAATGCAACTATTGTTAACGTTAACTAATAAGCAGTAACGGCTATTGATTTTTTTTTCAGAGGTTAAATCTTTAGTTCTCACTTTATTCCGAATGACCTATACTTTCTCAATGAGCAGCGGAAGATTGAATCAGTCATTTGAGAAACCACATAAGTCAATTTTCTACCAAAATTAGTTGTAGGTTTTATAATTTTGTTGAGAGGTAAACACACGTCGTATTATTAAACCGCATTAACAGTTATTTGCGAGTGTAGAAAGGTAATGAACTATGAGAGCATTAGAGAAATGCTATATTTCATTGACTACCTCTGAACTAAATTATGAAACTCAATTTTGACATAAAATCAACCGATGTTTTTTTCTCAAATTACTGATTCATTTAAAATAGGGACATCAAATTTGTGTATAAAACAGCATAGAACCCACGTTTCTTCTAACCTCGGAGGGGTCAGTGGCCGAACGGTCAGACCATTCGCCTCCCATCAAGCGATCCGAGCAGCTCGATTCCTGGCTAATTTTCGCATGGGGAATCGTGCCGGACGATGCTGTTGGTCCGCGGGTTTTCTCGGGTAGCTCCCGTTTCCCCCTCGCTTTCATTCGACGCTGCCCCATACTCACCTCGTGTCAACCCTCACCAACCCTGAAATAATTCAATGTTAAGCGCTGACCAAAATATCTTATTCCCCACTATAGTCGCAATGTTTCTTGTTTGCAGTTATTAACTTTAAAGTCTAAACCAAAGTAGGTAACTAACTAGAAATATTTACGCTTAAAATGTATTATTTCAGACGTTTACACGGAAACAACTACCGTATTAAATATTTCCTCGTAGTGCCTGTGCATCAGTTCCACACACAACGCAGTCCGAGTTTCTTCCAAGCAATGCTGTATAATGCTTTATCTCGAACACCCGAACGTTCTTCGTTGATCGCTACCCTAAAAACATTTGCTGAAAACGTTTAGGACATTGGTGCATGGAAAACATAAAATGTGTTTAACTGCACACGGTGCCTTGCAGAGTGGCCACTGTATTGTCTGCTTGAAGTTGCATGTCCTGGAAACAAAATTGGTAGGTGCTGTCAAACAACCGCTTCAGAACACGTAATTTATGTAATTGTATTTGTAGCCAAACGTATTGGGGGAAAGCGGCATATTTAATGGTTCGGTAAAAAAAAATAATGCTTGGGGATTCCAAAGAACTTTGCAACCCAGTTGAAGGGCCAGAAAACCAGCTGCTGCATATGCAGTCTCCGTGGATTCAGCCGTGTAGGACGTGTGAGTTGGGGGTGGGGGAGGGGTGATTTTGCGTCGGCCATCTCTCTAGGGCGAGGCGTGTATGCACCCCTTGAGATAACTCTGTGGTGCGAGCAGGGTGGTTGGGCGAAGGAGGGGTAGGTCGGCAAGGGGGAGATTGTTACTGCTTGGCGGGGGGTAAATTATTACCTGCGCGCCTGCGAGTCTGCCCTCTCTGGGCGCCATTCATCCCTTCTCCCTCCCCCAGAGCCCTCCTGCAACCCCCTGCACCTCGCCACATCAACCCTTTTACCCTTGTATCTCAGTCCCTCACCCCCGCACCAACCCTTCCAGTAGTCGGCTGCCTGCAACATTTAAATGCTTCTGTTTGAGCTAGCGGCGAGCAATTCCACCCCGTCCGCCACACACCCCCGCGAAGTGCTGCGTAGACTCGGCGATACAACCCTCTCTGCTAACCCACCCCCTAGCACCCACAAGGGGTTCGCTAGTGCCCGGGACTTGCTTGCTTCCTGCAGGGCCCAGGGCATTCGAAACTGTGTGGCCCCCTGCCCTCCTAGCCGCTGCAACCTCCCGTGCGTACAAAGAGGGAAAAATAAAGAAATAGGGAAACATAGCACTCACTTTTGGGATCGAAACTGCGCATGGATGTGAACGCGCGTCATCTCGCGAGGTACCATCGCGACGTGACTACACACACGGCAAGATGCTATCCTTGGGGAAGAAATGTTTCCCGATTGGATGTCTACCTTCGGCTAGATGATCTCACTTTCATAATAACAATACAGTTATAGGTAGAGCCACGATTTTATGGCGAAAAGATTTTTGCAACTTTTGGTTTCCATGCGTCATGTGCACACCTGCAGCTCTGCTACATCGTCTGTGGTTGGATGATTTTACTCTCACTGGCCTTGGCAAATTATAGACGTACAGACTCACAATAATCTCATTCTGATTGGTGCAGTCAAGTGAGAAACGTGTCTGAACAAAGACACGCTGCCAATAACCTTGAAACAGAACTGCCGATGTGCACGTGAGTCATTGAAACAAAGTGGGGCAAAAATATTTTCGCGACAAAATCGTGGCCCTAGTTATAGGTCATTCGGTCCCCGCTGCCGCTGGAAGGCTTCGAAACATTATTTACATGGTGTCTTAAGGGCACTGCCCACCTGCGCAAAGTAGCTCAGAAATGACGGTGCTATAACGGCGATCTTGAAGCGCGTATCACTATGCAGAGTTCAGTGCAATATTTCTGAGTTACACATTTTGAGGTATGGGAGTCTGAAAATGCAAATTTAGGTGCGTTGGAAGGCATTAAAAAAGTGTTTTATGAGCTTGGTGCCTTAACAATGACATTTCGTTCCTGTCCAGAGTGCTTTCTTTTCGTACGTAGGCGTACTGGGCGCGCACAGAACAGTTTCGTTATAAGGGAGGCATTTCCAAACACACCTAAACGCGTTTCAAGGCGTACTTAATGTTCAACCTTTTGAAGACTGACTTTCTGTAATAATTATTACATTGTAATAATTCTTCAAGTTATCTATATGACGGTATAGGTCGTTCGGTATGATGTGAACACTAAAAATGTAACCTTTGAAAAATATGACAAGCTGTTCCTGCATTGAATTCAACGTTAACCGTAGTTATTTTACTGCTTGTATGGTTGGCAGCGATATTACGCAATATAGTTCCGTGTATTTTCCTATTTAAATACAACAATACTGAAATATAATCAACTGAAATCGATGTTCTTGTATGTTACGTGACTAATAAACTTTTTTCTATCGAACTGTATGGGTTCGTACCGAGTATCGAATGCGTAATTGGTCTTAGACGCGCAAACATCAAGTGACGTGCGTCGTTAGCCATTGCACGCGGAAAGATACGGTGCATTGTCTGGAAACAGAAATGTTAGCAGGGCCTTTTTGAGTGTTCACTTTATCCCGAATCGCCTATATCACGATGTGAGGTTTGTTTTATAATTTGAAGACTAATATTGGTGTCAGTAGGAGCCGGTGGACTTGGCAAGTCAGTGTCGTCCTCTGTGCAGATGTAACTGGAGGCGGGGTTGATACTGCGCCAAATGGTAAGTGATGAGTTGTGCGCTGAAGCGGTCGCGTCTGCTAGCCGGAGAGGTCGCGATGGTCGTGTCGAATGTCGGGTCCATTAGTCCAGCACTCGACTCGACGCTGCGAGCGGTATGGCGCCCTCCTGGCCAGTGTGCTTGGACTGGGGAGGAGGGGGTGGCGGCACGAATAACGCCAGGGGATGGGGTTGTCATCCATCAAACCTTACCCTCCTGGATGAGAGGGGACAGACATCTCCTTCACAGCACACACCCCTTCAGACCAACACTGTGTTTACTCTCTTTATCGCGTCGCTGTTAGAGCTGCCAGCCACCGCCACCGAGGTTTAGAACCATCGTTATTAAAGTTCAGATTGTCAACTGCTGTCCGTCGATCTGTCTGTCCACATTACCATTTATTTAATTTGGCTTCCCGTCTCTTCGACAGCGAGGTCATCAGAGATACAAACACACAGCTTTACAGAAGGGCAGGAACTATAAAATGATTCGACAATGACGTGTCTTGAGTAACCGTGGAAAATGGAAATCAGGATAGCCGGAGTCGGGAATCGAACCCGGGTCTTCCTGAATGCGAGTCGATCGTATTACCGCTGTGCTGTCTCGCTCTATGCCACATTACCTATTGAGAGTGTGCAGGACGTGAAATAACACAGAAAATTTCCCCCAAAATTCTTAGGTTTTTACGAGGTTTTCGCCATCTTAATGAGTGTAAATATTTCTCCTACGTAAAACATTCGTTTTAGCATATTCTCTTGCGCCGGAATTAAACGTTCAAAATTTCGGCGCCTCAGATTCTGCATTAGAAATACGTCACCCGGGATGGTTTGCAAAACCTGCTTTCTTCTATACCTTTAAATAATTCATACCGGCTTTAATAAAACTGTCATTTTTTTATTTTTTATCTAGCATTTATATATTTACTACACTACATTTTGCAACAAAAAATTTAATGTCCTAACGTGTTACGTTGTGAACAGTTTTTTTTGTTTCCAAGTGGTCAGTGGACATATTCAAATATATTTAAATTATTATAAAGAACGCTCATAAAAGTAATAAACGAGCGTGTGTGTATTTCCCCCCTGTAATTGAAATACGCATTAGTGATTTAATGTTTATTCGATCAAAATATTTGCACGAAAATTTCCTATCGTTTTCTTAAATATGTGTAGGCTAATTACGATGGAAATTTTACACGTATGTTTTTTCGTTACAAGTTACTATGCGACACAGTTCGTACAAAGTTTCATGTATAGGCCTACAATTTTTAGAGAGCTGCATATTTCGCGTTGTTCTCTGACCACAAGTTACTGTGTACTCATATGACTTTGGACGGTAGTTGGCGCACCTGAAGAACTTCTTCAACCAATTATATAAGGTCCACTGTAAAGTGCCTGTTATTATGTTGTGTTGGCACACAAAGATGCGAAGGCCTGAAGCCAATTGCGTCACGGAGTGTGTTCGGATGAGTATAGGCCAGCGGTGGTCCTTGACAGTTTGGTTTTATTCCCCTTCCTCCTATTTTTGGTGCACATTATATACCAACTATATTCCTATTTTTTTAAATTATTCGTGTGTTTATTGACTACGGCTATTTTTTGAATCCTTGGTTTGTTTCTTTTCTTCCATTTTCTCGTGCTTAGCCCTGTCACATAAATTTGGGTTTTCTGCTACATAGCAATATTAGCTAGCATTTGTGTATATCTAGCAAACACAGTTCAGCTTGTCATATATCCCTGTTGCAAAAACCATTCATAGACCACAGTGAGTTCTAGCGTGGCACCACCACGATAACGCGAAATTCGCACGTGCCAACATTTGCAGTGGGGATCACCATACAGCAAAGCAATGTTACCAAGTTTCGGTGCGGGGACGGATCTAGGCTCGCCTTCGCCCGGGGTAAGAATATATTATTTGCTCCCCCCCCCTCCTTTTTCTTCCTTTTTTTACATCAGTCCAATCAATCCAACAACAATATACGTATCTTGCATACGTTGTTTTGCGCTCGCGTAAATAACAGTATACAATTTTAGTAGAAATACATCAAACCTGTATTTAATAGCTACCATTAGTAGTGTTTTAAGTGTGCATCTCCAGCATTTATAACAATATATGGTGTTCAAGGTTAATAAAAATACAAAAATTAAATCTAGCTATTTTATCTTTTTTAAATTCATTTACATTTCATTCCCAAATAAAATTTTCGGCACCATCGGCAGCGCCCTCTTTAACCCGGTGCACGGGGCAGTCTGACCTCCCCCCCTGCCCTAGTCCTAGATCCGCCACTGTTTCGACGTAGCTTATGCTGCACCGTACTGTATTTGTCTTCATTGATCATACAATCCGTTTGCCCGCGTTCTTTGTTATAGCCTTACTCTGTCGCCGACTTGGCAACGTGGGTAATGTTTGAGAGGAAGCCAAGCTCGTGTGTCGGCGCGCAGAAAGGCACCTCTGCAACGTTGCCGTAGACGACTGCACGCGGCGGTGAATGAATACTGCATCGCTTCACCCGGGCCGTCACTTTCGTCCCGTATGTTTCGTCGCCGTGTCCCGCGAGCCTTGCCCTTATTCTCAGCTGCGAGCAACATAAATACTCCATGAGGAAGGAAGGACGCGTAGATTTTGCTGATTCTCCGTCCTACCGTTCAGCCTTCTGCTCGCTGCCTCAACTCCGTGTTCATTGACAACATTTGCTTAAATCTTTTTAGAAAGTTTTATTTTTTAAATCCTGAAAGGAAACATATCGCAAAACCATAACATAGAAATTTTGGAAGTTGTTAGTAATATGTAGCCTATTTTTTTTTCAAAACATAAGTTTTTTATAGTTTTGGCAAATTATTGATTTTAAGAAAATTTAATTAAGTCGATAATTTGGCAAAGTTATGAAACCGTATAAAAAAAAGCTACATAGTACAAATTATTTCCATCATTTCTGTGTAACGGTTTTGCGATATTTGCTCCCTTTCAGGATTTAAAAAATTAAACTCGCAAAACCAGTATAAATAGGAACCCGTTGCCTTAATAGAGAAGTTCATCTGTTAACTCAAATTTTATAATATAAAACAGTAATATTTATTTGAGTGTTGTTATTAAAATTCTGGCTAAGTTAAGACCCAGAGAAAGATTGTGTACTTAAATTAATTTTTTTCTCAGGGAAATTGAGTTCTTTTACGTAAAAATACACGTATTGGTGACACCGCTTGGAATGTTGTATAATGTAAAACACAATGAGCGTTATCGAGCGCTTTGGACCACACAGGTTTTAAGAGCGACTCTTACTATCTCACCACGTTGCTTTGTGACCTCTAAGTGCAAGACATTCAGCTGGCCTAAGTATTCTCCTCGAGTATGCCTTTTAAAATAGTAGAGTCTAATGCGCTATTACGGGCGATAGAGGCGAATGTAGAGAAAAGGTCGACATTTTTGAAAACGGGAGCATTCCGACAAAAATTCGTGGTATGTAAGCACTAAACTATGTACTGCTGTGATAACACAATGGACTCGCATACTTGAGGACGTAGGTTAAATTCCAGGTCCGACTGTCATCAGGGTTTCAATTACTACAGGAAAAATTTACAGGGTGGTTATTTGCGGTCATGACCGAATCCTTTTCACTTTCCTGTCTACCTCGCTTACTACAGGAAAAATTTACAGGGTGGTTATTTGCGGCCATGACCGAATCCTTTTCACTTTCCTGTCTACCTCGCTGAAGGAGTCTATGCTCCGCCATTTGACGTTTGTTATAGGCCTACGTCAGATTCTTCGTTTGCTTTTTTTTTCTAAGTAAATATTTTCGTGGTTCTAGCCCTATCAGCAGTCTAGTAGGGGCCGCATCGACCGAGTGGTCAGACCATTCGCCTCCCACCAAGGAGATCTGGGTTCGGATCCCCTGCGAGGTCGGTCTCTTGATTTTCGCAAGTGGGAATCGTGCCGGACGATATGGCTGGTCGGTGGGTTTTCTCGGGGATCTTCCATTTCCCACTCCTGCGCCTCTCTATTAGGCCTTCATCTTATATCATCTTCTGGGGTACGCAGATTCTTACTGATGCCCAGTCGTCAATTTGCAGTTCGGGGATGTGATATTCTGGCCCGCGGATACCCTCCTCATACGATATTAATTTTTTGTATTAGTAGATTGATGAACGTTGTTCGTTTAGTGCTGACTGACATTCGTGCAGGCTGCAACTCGATGTTGTGAATGACGAGTGAAAGCCTATATATAACTCTGACCGCACTACAACTCTTATAAAAACGTCTATGAACGCTGTGTCTGGAGTTCAGAGCACCAGTGTGATCGGCTCCAGCTGCGATGTCGCTACCAACACTCTTGACTGTGCGCTATTAATATCCCACTTTCCAGGAAGTCTTATTTCTACTACCCACCCTAGATAGCTGCCACAGATGCCACTACACAACGGCTGTGGTGGAAGTGTCCCCACCAACGAGCTATATAGTAAACATAGAGGGGCGGAAACAGCTATCTCCAAGGCTCTGAGGTGAAGCCCAATTGAACGTGGTATTTTGACTCTAGATAAAATGGCGAACTCTTATTTCCGGTCGAGAGACGAGAGCGATTATACTAATTTAAACATTATTACAGTATAATATATTACAATAATTATTGGCATTTTTTCCTGTGTTTCGCGGGAATATAGTGGAGCTATAAAGTAATGGATTTTATGCGAACATAATGACGGATTTTTAACATAATGTTGGCCACACTGCTGTTCGCCATGTTTTCTAGGGTCAAAACAGCCGTTCAATTGGGCTTCACTTTGGAAGTGTTTCCGCCCCTCTATGTTAACTATATAGCTCGTTGGTCCCTACGAAAAGTTAAGTGATTGCTGTGGTGCTGCTATTACGCCAAGTGCATTTTTAAACCAACAAATAATGAAATGTAAAAAAATGGTGTCATGCAAAACGAGCCCATCCAAAATTTGATGAAATAGAATATTAGCAATTGTTAATTATATATTTTGTATTCTGTTAGTGTATTCTTAAATTAAAATACTTAACTTCCGTTTCATTTTGTTTGCTTAGCTTCGAAATGTTTTAATGTATAATTATACAGGAGTTTTTTTTCCCTGTTTGTTAATTTTGTGGCTTGTACGTATTCTGCATAACACTATTCAATTAATCTTTATGTGAAACTTAACAATTTATTCCTCGCACCCAGATTTCAATTAGACTATTTGCGTCAGTCAATTCCATCATACCTTCCCCTCCTCCTGAGGATCTTCCATCTAAGGGATGAAGTTTTGTCCATCATTTCATGTTAGTTTCCAAGTTATACGTAGACAAAATTATTAGTAACCTAGAATGCAGAGGAGCAGTGTTTTATTGGACTTGCATAATGAGCGAGTGTAAATGTCGTAGTTCCAAACATCAACGATCGCGCTCGTAGTGTTCTGACTGTACAACATTTCAACCAGTTACGTCATAGTAGAGAACGATTCAAAATACGTGTTACTGCGCTCAGTAGCCGACAGATAAGGAAAGGAATATTTCGCGTGTTCAATGTTCTGCATGTTAGAATCCACTGTCCTGTATATATTCAAGCCCTAACATTTACCCATCACATGTTTAATATTAGGTTTTAAAGTATGTTGGTAGCTAATTTTATAAACATGGATTGTTGCCGTTGTTAGGCCTATAGACGTCTTATGGAAGATTATTGATATATGCGTTGGTTACACATATCAATTATACTTCCCTGTAAATTATTTTTCCGCAGTATTTAATGTACGAATGAAGTAACTTTCAAGTAACCTTTTAAGCTAGGTTAATTTTTATCCATAAATACACCGACATTTTAAAGCACATTATTTAGTTATTAACAATTCAACGCGTTCTTACGAAAGGTATTGGCGCGACTGTCGAATGTGTCGTAATTGTGCTAAAATAACAGCTGCAACACGACCCAGAGTTTATAGTCCCATTCAGAGAAATTTTATAACTGGAGTTTATTCAATAATAGCTACTGCCTGCGACTTCGGTCGCGTCGTTTTCAGTTTAAGAGTCCTAAACAGCTCGCGAATGTACTGTTCATTGTAGCAGCGTGTTAGGAGAAATTTTTTAAAGAAATACGACGTGTGTTCGGCAAACCTTTACACACGAAAATAAAACGTATTTAAAACAATTCGTATCGATTTTTGTTTTCTGGATATCATGTTCAGAAACATAGTTTCGGAGCACCTCAATAAATGATTTTCATATTGATGTCACGAAAAAAAATGCCAACCGCTTAATGCGATAAATTTTAGAGTACATAGAAAAAAGTGGATATCTTAGAACACGTGTGGTAGTACCATGGGTCACTTTTGCAAAAAAATTAATTTATTTATTTGTGTGTCACCTGGAAGTTGAATTTAATGTGAACATTATTGTTTGCGATTTATTTCAAATAGCCTATATGTTATTACTGACAACTGCCATAAGTGGGAGAAAAAAAACTTTTTTAACTGTCCCATGTTACCCTGTGTGTCCCAAACCCTCTCCTACATTTATCAGAGTAAGTTTTTCTCATTTTTGTCAGAGACCTTCGCGGGCGTACCCACAACTTACCATAGTTTTATCGCAGTCGGATAAATTGTATAGTAACGCATATGTTTCACAAACATACAGACATTCGTTATTATGTATAGTTATTTCAGATTTTTTTTTAATGAACGTAATAAACATAGCGTTGTAAATATGCGTGGTGGCTACAGCTCTGGTCAGTACCTCAGTTCTGTCGCCGTAAACAATCGTCTGCCCCAACAGCGGTCGTCTGTCTATAAATGCAGATTTATTTCGGCGCGACGAACTGCATTACCCGTGCTAATAAATAATGCCGCCGTGATGTGAATCCATGAGGCGGGTGAGGGGAGGGGGAGGAGACCCAGCTTTACGGGGCAAACCCTTTCACGTTCAAAGTGCTAGGTTTTTTTTTTTTTTACTAAATACCCCCGCGTCGATTTTTAATCCCGGCGCCTGCCTGTTTGATGATCGCGGCTGCAGGCGGCAGGTCGTACAAAACAATTCCTCGTCGCCGATCGTATAAGAGAGCTCTCTTACTGAGTTCACATACGCCCCGTGGCACTTCGTGATTGGAGCACGCGCCTGCCCAACTACCACGCTCTATTAGATCTGCGGGTTTTCTGCTTGTGTCCATCGCCCTTGCTGAAAATGCCTTCATCACGATCACTTTGCTTTCCATCACATACAGTATTGAGGATGCTGTGATTTTACATCGCACTGCTGTAGCCCATTTCGTTACGTTAAGAGCACGGTTTACCTCAGTTTTCAACGTATTTTATTATTTTTATATTTCAACCAGATATTTTTTTTTCTTATTTAAGACATTAATTATTGTGACTAAATCTTTCTCTTAGGAAATTTTTGTATTTCATAGTTTTTGCGTAATGAGTCGTAAACGTCAAAATTTGCACTTTACGGTTTTATGTACGCCACTAAAACCGACATATCAAACCGAAAAAATTCACAGTGTATAACAATGTTATAGGTTGTGATTTGACACGTATAAATACAACATATATATAGTTATGTATTTTTTAAAAAAAATGTTGAAATTTTTAAATTTTCATTTTAAAATTCAGCATTTTTTATTTTTGTTTTATACATGTCAAATCATAGCCTACAACATTGTTATACACTGTGAATTTTTCGGATTGGTATGCCTGTTGGTTTTAGTGGCGTGCATAAAACCGTAAAGTGCACATTTTGACGTTTACAACTCATTACGCAAAAACTATAAGGGATACAAAAATTTCTTAAGAGGAAGATTTAATAACAATTTATGTCTAAAATAAGAAAAAATATATATCTGATACAAATATAAATATAAAAAAGACGTTGAAAAATGATGTGACCGCGCCCTGAATTGACCTTAACGCCATTTCAAGTCGGCACGTATTCAATTACCTCCCTACCTGCGCTTCAAATGTGTTGCAGCGAGTTACCACTATTATTACTTTGACGAAACTATTTAACGCTCGTTATATTTGTACGTCTAAAAAACACACATTTCAAACTACGTCACTATGGTTTTAAGAATTCGGCAAGTTTATAAGAAACATCACCTTCGAGCCCCTCAAAATGGCAAAAATTGACATTTCCAAACTGCCGTGTATGGAAAAATATCAACATGATTCGAAAAACACAACTAAAAAAACAAGTGTTAGAGACTTCGAACTATGCTGTCCACAAATGAAATATTGTGATCACCGCTTAATGTCCCATAGGAAAAAGGATGATAGTAAAGCACTGCACATCATCTGAGTGGCTTACGCGGAGAGGCGACAATGCCTTACGTATGTCGGTCAACTGCACTGTTAGCGCTCCTGCCTCACACACCCAAACGCAGACTATCTAGGGAGGCCCCTTAAGTGAATTAAAGGTGACGGGCAGTTATCAACTAAATTTAATCATTTTTAGGGATAAAATGTACTTTTAGTTTCATTCTTACTGTTAGTAGTGATGGGATGCATGTAGCGGTCAATTCAGCAGAAACGTCCTATGCAGAATATTAAGGCGCCCGCCTACTGGCCGTGTGTTTGTTTGAGTGAGGCACGGCGCCAAGGGCGATGTTGACCGGCTCATCTGGTGTGGTATCGCATTTACCGCAAGACACTGAAAAGGCGTGTAGTGGTATCGTAGATCACTCGCTTGACTGACATTTGCGGTGGTGAACCCATCTTTTTATTGATGAAAATTTTTAAGCGAAATCCGTTGCATGTTTCTAGAGTAGTTTTTCGGATGTAACAAGTTGAAGAAGCATTTTTATTATTATTATTATTTTTTTTTAATTTTTTTTTTTTTTTAAGAAATATTCAGTAGCTGCACACGAGATTCATTGCTGGCCCAGTCAGATGGGGACTCACCAACAATGACATCAGCAGGTCGATTATGGATCTTTTCGTATAAGGCGTCATAACTATAACGCGTCACAGGCAAGACTTGCACCGTATGACGCTGAACGAAAAAATCGATTACGTTTCTCCTCGTCATAAGCTCCTCGCCGTGCGTAAGTCGTCTTAACTTTTACGCAAAATAATATGAAGTTGGTACGCCTGACGCTTAGAAACTCGTGTCGAGTACAAGAGTTGTTACATTTTCTTTTTGCTAATTAACAAATTTCAAGGCTTTAGATCGGTAAATAGGTTTTTAAGTTTGCTCTTGCTCGTATTACGATGGAAACTAAATACTACACTCTAAAAAAGAAAGGTAACTTAACCTGATAAATAACCAGGAATATACCCTTACTTGTATGGATAATTGACGTATTATTACATAAAATTAAAAAAAACCTCAATGTACTGTCCCATTGCACAAATATGTTGAAAAAATACTGCAAGACGTACACAGATTTAGTTTTTCCTTGTGGACAATAGTTTAACATAGATTGAATATTCTCTGTCAGTACGGTGTCCATAGCCGCGTGGTTAACGTTTTGGCCTGCTAACTTGAAGTTTTGTAGTTCGAGTGCTACTGCAGCCGAAAATTTTAACATTATTATTCATATTTCGTATTCTGTGTACAACAACAATAATAAAGTTTTCTAAAATGCGAATGAAGGTATATTTTAAATAAGAAATTTTTCCTTCTATGTGAATGTAATTTTCTTCCCTTATATGAAAGTCGATTTAGCCTAAATTTTTGTGAGTATGGATATAATAATAATAAGATTTTTTATTGCGCAATGTACCGTTTCTCAGAAAGGCAATTCACTTGTACATTTGTGATGGGTGGCATAAAATAGAGTTCGAGCGAAATTCCTGAATCTCCTGCATATTTTGTGCATTTACATTTTAATGTAAGAAATTAGTGTACTAATATGCTGAAGCTCTTAAAATTATGCTTTACATACCGTTTTCTATATAATGTGAATATGCCCACGAGATACGTAGCCGAACTGAGATCAACCAAATGTAGCAACATTTACATATGTTCATATTTTACTTCACTGAAATATACATAGGTAACTTACATATTGTGTTCATTGTATGAGCGAATCTTTTTGAAAAAGCCAGTGGTGGCGAGCTCGTATCTATAATATTTTTTTGCAAGTTGTTGGATGGAGGGGTGAGTTTAAAATTTTAATAATTAAGTTTAAAAAGCAATAGCATTATTATACTGTTTTGATGCTATTAAAAGTGATTAATTTTTCTAACTGTGGTCACAATAATACTTACTCACTTGTTTGTATATACTGCACTGGTATTCAAATGTGTACCTATAATATTTAAAAACTGCAGGGATTTCTGGAGAGGATATATACTGTACACAACACTGCCGCCTGCTGACCGCACGCTTGAGTGGACAGTAAATGTATGTGACAAATGTGTGGCAAGAAATGTTAATGTGACTGTTTTTGGGATTAAAGAAATTGTTATCGTACTAGATATTACACAGATCCTTATTAATAATGATACAATTTTTGCTAAATTTCTGCACATCGATTCGATCCGACATTTCTTGCGTAACAGCTCTGCACGGAACCACTCGTACATAGTGAACTAACTGTAGCGATAGTATTTTTAAAATGTTTTATGATTTAAAGTAGGTAATATATCTAATGTAAAGGAAATAATACCATAACTTCCTAGAAAATTTGCTGTTTATACACTGTAGCAAAGTGATTATAACCTATCCTAACCTCTCAGTGGTTAGGACAAATGTGAGGCCACTCAATCCTCCGGTGTTATCTATTCTAGTGTTTTCACCTAAGTTTATACACAAAATTACTTCAATAAATTGTGAAATGACTACGTTTAGTGAACCTATGTTCCATTTATTGTCAGTTATGATGTAACACCTTAACTGAGGCACGCGTTTTTGTGCGCCTTAGCTGAGACTCTGTTAAGACGCTGTCGTCTTAACCTTGGCGCGTCATAATATATCGGTGGTCGCGTTTTTCTGTCTGACGTCTTACCCAAGTCACGTTCGTGTTATGACGCGGCCAAAACAGATCCGTAATCGACCTGCAGGTGTGGACATGTTTTATTGAAACCAAACAAAGAGTGAAAATTTTCCGTGCTAAATAAGTGTCATTATTTATTCATTACACATCCTGGCGTATTGTTGGCAGCGCGTTGTTACAAAACAACTCGACCTACGAGCCCAGGCGGAGAACTGGACTGCTGTTGATATGATGAGTACTGGTGGACGACAGACCTGGTTCAATTGGTAACAGTGCCATACATTGATGTGCTTGTCCTCATTATTGCGCCACTACGAGGGGGGTGAGGTGAGTTGCTGTCTTCCGTGGTTTCTCAACGCTGACCTGAATGCAGCTCGAACCTCTCGCTGTCCGGCCTGCCAGGCCATATCATAACAGCGTCATTCGCTTTCAAGGTCCAGGGTAAAACTGGCTCTTCACAGGAGACAAGCCAGGGAGATAAACATACTCTGTTACATCATGCAATGACATTTACACCGTAAAACCAAATTTACTGCACAGCTGGGTGAATGGTAATGTAGGATTTATTTTAAAAGTAAACTGTAGCAGCAAACTTGTAAAAAGTATTTTTCCCTCAAACTGTAAAAATTGACTAAGTTATACCAAACAGCGTATATATAATTCTGAAGTGTGCAAGGCTGTAAGTTGGTGTAAATTCAACATGTCACTAAACGTGTGAACTGTCCCTATGCAATATGTTACGTGTACACAGATATGTTTTTCTGTCTATAGCGTTGCGAAGTATTTACGCGGTGGTTTACAAACTCTGGTAAAAATTATCTCCTGAATGATTTGCATATTGATCGTTAACAAGTAATAACCATTTTCACAGTTCCAGACACGACCGTTCTGTGTATAATTAGATCATTTTTATGTCGTTCACTCGGGCCACATAAAATATTGTGGGTCATTCATTCCCTTCTCAAAAACCTAAATAATTAAATGTGGTTGGTGATATGTGCGTGCAATACTGTATCTTTATAAAATAAAATGTGACTGGTGTTATTTTTAATGTCTGTGAAAAATTACAGCTAATTATGATATAGCGCAGATACAAACAATCTGTGATTATTTTATAATGTTTGATTTCATACGAACCAGGCAGTCAGTTATACTTCGTGGCATATTTTATTATTATTATTTTTTTTTAGAAAAATTACACTATGACATTGCAATGAAAACATAATGAAAACCAGAGAAAAATTAAGGCGAAACAGATTGATAGCTAAATTGTTTATAGGACGTTCGGGATGAAGTGAGCACTAAAAATACAACCTTTGAATAGTATCACTAGCCGTTACTGCATATAATTCACCATTAACTCTTGTTGCCTTACTGTTTGTATGGTTGGCAGTGAAATGACGCAATATAGTTCCGTGTGTTTTCCTATTTATATACAACCATACTGAAACAAAAGCAAACTAAATGTACATAATTTTCTTTTATATATGACTAATAAACTTTTCTTTACCAAACTATAAATATTCCTACTGACAGCACAATTTATCTTACACGCGCAAATATCAAGTGACGTGTCCAGAGAGGTTAGACATTTCCCGTCTTTAGCCGTTACACGCGGAAATGTACAAGTTAGTTGAAAATAGAACTTTAGCAGGGCTTTTTTGAGTACTCACTTTTTTCTGAACTGCCTGTAATTGTAGTTTATTTCATGTTCGGCCGTAAAACCCTCTTACCGCATCTCACCTGGTGTGTCTGCAAACGTGACCAATCAAATGCCAGAACTCGATAGCAGCCGCCTATCGGCTACGGAGTGAACACCTCGGGGTCCGCGCATGAGCAGCTGACGAAAAACCGCGTGAAAGAGCGCCATCGGCTCCGACGTGATGCGCTGAGGTGTTTTTTTTCCACCCTCACGTTTTTACCGACCCCCTCACTGGTTGGGGGAGGTAGGGAGGGGGGCGAGGGTACACAACCTGGCGCTCTGTGAACGGAGCACATGCGCTGAATTCAAATCCTCACTGCCCTTTGCCGGGTACGTGTTTGGTTTCGGTGAGGTACGTGCGACGGGCGGCGACCGCCCGAGGCATACGAACGACTGCGTCGGGGTTAGGTGGGTGGATGGGTGGGGTTCATCCCCCATCCACCCCCTAACATGCACTCCTGTCACCCTTCCATCGTAACCCTTCGTCTGCTGGTAGGTTGGCATCGCTTACCTCTGCTAGAGGCAAGGAAGATAATAGATTTTCTTACGGACGGGTTTCTCGAGGGATAATTTCCACCGCTAGGCGCGCTGGTGTCAGGATGGGGTCAAATGAAATGCGAACTTTACCGATGACAACCGACGATTCGTGAATGTGGCGGCTTGGTTCACTTTGTACTGCTGATTTTGGCCCTGCTTTGATTTGTGGTGGGAGTTGTCCATTGGCAAACTAACCTTTAGTAGTATTTCTTATGAGGCGAGTGTGGACCAGCGGTGAAATGCAAGGTCAAGGAAGTGGAAGTGCACGGAGAAAACCCGTGGATCGACGAAAATGTCCACCACCTTTTCCCATGTGCGAATTCAGGGGGTGCGACCCTGTGTCCAAAATACATTTTCAGGTCCCTAACTGCAATGTACGTAAGCGCACACGAATCTCGCCCGTATCGCAGTGAAGAAGAGGGGAGGGGGGACGCGGTAGCACTGGTGATGCGAGAATCTCTTAGGATGCAGCTCCACGCTCTCCGATGGAGAATGGGGGATGGTTAAGGGTTTTAGCTGTGGCAGACCAAGACAGAGCTGCTATCTTCTCTCAGGCCAAGGCACTGTGGGCGATGGGTCTCTGATGGGCAAGGGATGGGTTAATTGTGAGAGGGGGAGGGGTTCAGCACGGTATCAGGCCGCAGTAGCCACCGTTGATTGCCGTGGATCCGATTTGCCCTGCAGGACGAAGCATGGCCGGGGGAGGAGGGAAAAGAGAATGTGGTTGAAAAGGAGTCGTAACGGAGCGATTTGCCACGAGGTTGGGCGAGAAGGAAAGGAAGCCTTTTTAACGGGCCTTCGTTGGTCTGATGGAATTAGGAAGCTCTAATTATAGGTGGAGTACACGAGTCGATCCGGGAGCTGAGGGTTCCCCATCGCGCCTCGCTTTCCGATAAACGCTTTTGTTTGTTCTTCGCGGTTCTTCCAGTCCGTGGCCAACCAGTTTTTTTTTCGAAAATAATATTAATGTGTCTGAAAACTAGTAGGAAAAGAAGAGCATCACAAAAGTGTTCATTCTTGCTGCCCTTATATAGCCTATATCTCTTTATTTTTACAGCGGTTCCAATACGATGGTTTCACAAACTTTGGACCTATGATGTCCTTTGCTGTCGGCTGTTCAGGGTAAATAAAAATACGCGATTGTTTGCCCCTGGATGTTAATCGATATCTCGCTGCGAGTTGAGTCATGCAGAACTGTCGCGCTGTCGATCCGCTGTCGGCTCGCCTCTTGAAACTTTCAGCGGCTACAGTACTATTTTATGACGCTTTAATAAACATGAAAGAATGCTGGTACTTCAAAAATCCTGCAAAGACGTTTTTTCTCACTTGAAAATGATTGTGGCAATGTCAGCTTCGGTTGTACTGTAACTTCGCGAACCGAACATTGGAAACTCAGTTTAAGTTGGGAAGGGGTTCCCAGCAAAGTTTTAATTGTTTTAATAATTTTATAATAGTACCATATATGTTAAAGGCGTATTATATTGATACTATTTTTTACACTGATGGAAATTTTTTAGCTCTCATAGTTTTTGTATAATGGCGTGTCAAAGCCTAAATTTGCATAAGAGGGTTTTCTACCAGAAAGGAAAACCAAATGGACAGAAATGAAATAATTCACAGCGAAGAACAATGTCACGACCTACGCCAAGGCATGTACAAAAATTATTTAATATATTTTGTATTTTTAAAAAGTTGCAGCGGGAAATAGTAGTACAAATTGTCAATTATCTGCAATTTTTTAAAAAAGCTATACATTTCAGTGCGGGTTTTATACATGTCTTGACGTAGCTCGTGACACTGTTCTTCAATGTGAATTATTTCATTAGTTTGTTATCGTTTCTCGTATAAGAACAGTTTTATTAAAATTTTAGGCTTCTGCCACGCTATTGCATAAAAACTATGAAAGCTACAGAAAACATGTTATTACTGTAAAAAATAATCACGACGTATGTTTACAAAACAAACCATGTCTCGTACTAATATAAATCATTATCAAAACCATTACATTATTCCGTGAACTACCCCCCCCCCCCCTAAGGGGAAGTGGTAGACAATTTTATTGTATTTTCAGTTTTTGAGCCATAACATTTATTCAAATTGTATTATCAACATTTTCTCTTCGACAAAGCATAGGATATATTCTTGGTAAACTGTTTGAAATAAGTAATAATGGAATCTTTCATTATTGTGTCATGGAGAATCATTGCAAGAGAATTCTTGAAAGTTAACTTGTAATTCTCTTGCAATAAAAAAATTAATAAAATAAATATTGAAAAAAAATTTCCCTTTTTAAAATTTTAATTAAAAAATTTAGCACTTTTTTCAATAAAAAGTGTCTCTTTTTTTTCTTTGTGTTTATATAGAAGAATCTGTAGTCTCCAACATCGTTATACACTGTATTTTTTTTTCATTTTGCTGTGTCATTTGGTTTTAGTGGCTTACATATAAAAGTACTATGCAACTTTTGACGTTTACATGTAATTACACTACAACTACGAGATATACAAAAATTCCGTAAGAGTAAAATTTAGTCACAATTTATGAAAAAAAATAATAATAATAAAAAAACATCTGGTACAAATATAAGAAAAAAATATGAGGATGAAAATTGCTGACTTGGAAACTTGTTTCCAGAAGTTTTGGGTAATCAGAAACATTCTGAAACCAAAAGCCGTGCGAGTGCTTCGAATAGCGTGCTTCAACGTCACAGATAACAAAAGTTTAGCTAATACTGTCCGAATTCACTTGGAGTTGCCCCGTAAATTTATTTGTTCCGTACCAGCGATTTTATTTTGTGGAATAATGTTTCCCAAAAAAAAAGCATCGCACAAATAAATTTACTTCAGAAACATCAAGCATTTTAACATCACTACTTGATTTGTTTAGATACTATTCAGAGCGCTGTTACAACTTACCACGTGTTGGTTTTGTATTATAGTTTAAGACATTAATTTTGAAAGTTGATTGTCAGGTTATCATTACTTACAATAAATTCAATTTACGGATGAACAGAAAACAAATTTTCTGCGTACACTTTTGAAAAACTATCACCATGTAAAATAAACCCAGTCCATCGATTCGACATGTGTGTGTGTGTGAATGTATATGTGTCTTACAAAAATACAACAGTTCACCTGTAGTGAAGCAAAAAATTCTTCAGCAAATAACTTCTTTACACCCAATAAAGTGTAAAATGCTTATTCGCATCCACGAGTGATTTCAGCATGTCATTGAAATGCCTCTTAACATATTTTTTATTTCCTTTTATAAATATTTTAATTCCGTAACTGAGCTGGCCTTTGTTACTGCTAAATATTGAAAAATTATGCTATTTAAACTTTAATCGGGGTTTTCGACTATATTAACTGCAGTAAGACATTGTGGTAATGCAAAACTGAAAGTAGCATTTAAATCGAAACTAAATAAATAATGCTGCTAGCTTATGCCACAATCGCTAATCACTAAATATTAATTCTATTCGCCGGTAATAATAAATACAGCTGTATCTAGCGCATGTCCTTATCATTTGAAATAACGCAGCTTATGAACTGGTTAATTGCCTGTGCCTCTAGGCGTTGTTTTAAGAGTACTGTAAGTGGAAAAAAAAAGTGTGGTTCTGTACTTGTATCAAACACTGCTCAACTTTTATACCTTAAAAGAAATTTCATTTAGCGATTTGTATTAATTTTAAAATTAATGTTTTTGTAAGAATGTGTCGAGTTTGCTTTTCTATTGTCCTCAGCTCTTACAAGAAAAAAAAACTGCCACTATCATTTAAATGAAAAAAAAAAATCAGAAAATATTTTGTATACTTTTTTTTTGCTACGGTTATGTGCACACGTGTTTGATAAGCACGTGCTGTATGCGTGGTGTGTAAGCGACACGTGTCGTGTAGACTGGGGAGGGGGAGGGGCGTGCGACTGGACACGTGGTGTTTGATCGCAGGGAGGTGGGTCATTGTTGTCGAGGAGGAGTGGAGAGAGGGGGAGTGGGGACGCAGATAAGAGCAGGCCACTATCAGTGGCAACACGCCCCCCTCTGGTGGCGGGCTGTGGCAGGCACACCCACCGGTATCACGACGTCGGCATCTCGCGAGCTAACACGTGACCAGCCCTGCCTAGTGTTACCAGTCCCTGCTGGTTCAATGCACGGATACGCCCTGCGGCAACACCTGTAGCATGCCGACTTTGCGACTTTTTTTGTGGGAATGCAATCCTAGCTGGGTTAGTGCGAAACTCTCTTTTACCCTGTCCGTTCGGAAAGTGACTCGAACGAATTTACTCGCGTTCGGAACATAAGTGCTCCGCCTATCGATCTTGTAGCCACGGAAGGAATTATTTCGCAATGGATTAGTTTTCATAGTTTCTTTTCTAATAATATAATTTACATTACATCAAGTGAACTTATTTAAAAAAAAAAAAAAATAAATAAATAAAACTTTTAAAAATACTAAAATTTTCCAGTGCTTACATTTTTACTGTAAGTTATTTCATTTAAGTGATTATGACCGGATAACTATATAATTGTGATTTCTTTCTTGCACGTAGGCCTAAAATATTAATTTTAATAAATAAATATAACTATATATATGCCATTCGTATATATAAAACCTGAGGCATTAACTGTGTTTCCACAAAATGCACTTTTTACTGTAAACATTATCATAGTTTTAAGTACTTCCAAGTGACATACAACATAAAGTATATGTTGTGTCATAATCCCCATTTTGTGGGAATAAAATAGCTTAATTCACTGAATCCACTCTTCAAACTGCTCTCCTGAAAAATATGATTTTGGTGACATAGTGTCTTATGCCTCCGAGGTACAGGAACAAACACACACACATAAATAAATAAATAAATAAATAAATAAATAAATAAATGTATAAAGAGAGAGAGAGAGAGCACAGTGAATTATATTGCTTTTAATGTGTACAAATTGAGCAGTGTTTGATACAAATACAAAAAATACATACTTTTACAGCAATATTAAAACAACACTTAGTGGCTTTAGTAATTAAAAAACGGGAAACGTAACCCGTTATTAAGCAGTGTTATCTAAAATAAGGCCATCTGGTACATACAGTGGTATTTCGTATTACAGTACTTGGCGACTAAAATTTCTATTTAGTGATTTACGAATTTCCTTTTGATTTCTTGTGCCATAAATTAGCAACACAATTTTTTTTTAACTAGAATGTTTTTCAGCATTTTTGTAGCATCAAAATAAAATCGTACTTAATATATTCAAAAATCTCAATTAAATATTACGTATCACAATCTTTCAGTATTAAGTAGGTCAAAACCCAGCTAGCTCACTTACAGAATTGAAATATAAAATTTGCTACGAGTGACTAAAGCTGGATTACCACCCACCACGTAGCGGAGGCCTACGTACGTACATGCACAAGTATAAACACTGTGGTTGCATGCAAGCATTCACAACCTGGGGTAACGTGCGTACTTACGTAACAGAGTTGATCAACTTTCTACTAAGTACCTACGCCACGTACGCTGAACTTATTCTAATAAAGGTTTTTTTTTAAATACTTCCTCTTTTTGCCGTAAATTGTTTTATATGTTTCGTTCCAAAACAGTGTGCTGCCGACATTTTGCACTAACAAAAACAATTTCTAAGCACTTCTAGATTCTTTGGTGTTCTGAATCCTAAGAAACGTTCTGTAAGTGTGGTCGAGACTCCGACTTAAGAAACATCCATGCCCAACTAAACGTCTCTTGACGGTTATCACAGGCTTGCCAACTTCACCGCCGCGCGCCGACTGTGGTAACGTCCGCGCGCGTTGTTAATTGTCCTCGGGCGCTAAACTCTCTGGCTTTACGGCCGCCGCCGAGGCCACGAACTTCGGCGAGATGAGGGGAAATGACCCCGAGGAGGGTAGTTAGGCCTACAACTCTACCCTCCGGTTTCCAATTTTTTTCCCCCCATTTTCTCCATCTCTTTCTCTCTCGCTCTCCTCCACGCGCGAGCATGTATCCGTATTTGATTTTCCCCGGGCCAATTACTTCAACCCACCCTCTTCTCTTCGGCCCTGGAAACTCCTAGGACCTCGGCAATCCCTTGATGAGAGCCAGCGAGCGCACGCGCAGTCAACAGGCACGAGTGGGCGGCAACTTGGCGGCGGTAAATTATTAATAAACGAGTTTCAGGAGAGATTGGTGCTGGAGGGGAGGGGAAGGCGTATCAGCGGCAAGAGGTGCGTTGGCTGGAAAGCTTCTCGGCGTCGCTCGCGTCTCCAGGGGGTAGTGTCGGCTGAGGAAGTGCCCGACCCTATGGTGCTGGGGGGGGGGGAGACTGTAGAGAACTCTGCCAAGACTCCCAACTGAGAACATATATGGAGTAACACCATAAGCATGCTGAGCGGCCGACTACCTTGCAGAGAGTACACCGTAAACATTATTTGTAAATTCATAACAACGATGTACCGCATAGGAATGTTAAGAAAGTAGGCATGGTAAATGTTTCCTTATACATCAATTGTAACGTTTCCATAAACTTATATGAAACGGTCATGTGTAAACTGATATTACAAGACTTCTGTAGTAACACCAATCAACATTGTCTCTATTTACAAGCTTAATCATGGTAAGTTCCCCATATCGTGTACGGGTTAAAAACTCGTAATACTATTTAAGAGGGTTGTTTTTCGGTGTACGTTTCTCGCCGGTAAACTTATTTCAGCAAGTTTTTTTTTTTCAGAAGAAAGTGAGTATTACTTTTTTTACTCCGCGGGGGTTAAATCTACATGCAACTATCAGTATTTTTTAAAAACGCTAATTCCAAACAGTGCCATGGCAGTGTGTTACTAATGTGTGTACAGTATGTTGCGATAAGCAGGCAATATGCTCTAAAACAAGACAATGAATTGTAATATACATGTGTTCTGAAACCCACGCGTTAATATGTATGCAATCCACATTTCTGACGTATAAGCACTACGGTTACATTTCATGAATACTGTGATACATACAATTTCGTTCATTCGTGAAGTTTGTAAATAAATGTATTTAGTAACTTTTAAATTAGTCAAAACTGACATAGAAACTTCAATCAAATTTTGTTTTGCTCAGTATTTTAAAGTAAACTGTTTATGTATCGGGAATAACCAAAATAAATGGATTTTTATTATATGACTGCCGACCTACCAATATCAAACTTTGGAAGAAAAGTGTTGTAGGAAAGAGCCATGTTTTGACGCAGTAATGACTACATATAGCACGGCGGGGTAGCGACATGGCAAAAGAGGGGCACCCACCGGCGTTGCTAGTAGGTGGGGCTAAGATGGAGATTATGCTGGTACAAACACACTAATAAAACTTTTACACGGGATTCTAATAAAAATAAATGTCAAATGTATAACATTTCAAAAAGATTTAATAAAGGGTTTGCGTATGGTTGAGGATACGATAAGCCATTTTTTACCTTTCTGTGCATTCTGATATTCTTTTGAATGCTGACACAAAAAATTGAGCATTAGAAATAAATAGCGTAGTTCCTTGTTCGGAATGCGGGCGGAAGCCTATGTTATGTGAGAAGTAAGTCGACAATGTCATGTTTAAAGTTCCTATTAGTGGCAGCCAGTACAATATTCTGTTTTACTGCCCAGAACATCAGCAATCGTCGTAACATGGCGTCAGAAAAGCGGCGCACGTGGTTAATTGTTTTGAACAATAGTTTTATGTTAAGGGCAATGGTGGATGGTAATTTTTAATTTACAGTATTTCCCCCGCTACAAACATTGCTAACATACATTCGACATTGCATTCTCTAAATGTAAGTCTGCTACACTTTTTCACATTAATAACGTGCATATTATTCGACATATGTTGGAAGATAAGAAATATTGTGTTATTTCCCAACTTCAATAAAAAAATGTCAGATAAATAGAAGTAATTTACTATCTAACAATGTAAAAAGGTTTAGTATGGTAACATGTAAAGCTTGAAATGTCAGAAGTATCTGTACTGCTTTCTGAAATCCTTATGACGAGAAAAAATATTGATCATTACATTCTGTTGGGCACTATTTCTCTTAAATTACCCGAATTATGTGAAGGATAAATTTCCCCCTGCTCCGTCTGCTCCATTTGGCAACGCTGGGCCGAAGAGGCCTGGGAAGACATAGTTGTCGTTCGGAGGCGATGATGGATCGGCGAGATGGCAAACACCTCGACAATCACGCGGCAAACAGAAAACAAACGTGATTTCGTACTTCTCCCGAGCCACCCGCTGACAAGGGTGTGTAGGAGGGATGGTGAGTAAAGGGTATGCGCTGGAAGACGAACCTCTTCACCAACACCGACTACGAGATGCGGAATTTCCACCTATCTGCCCGCTGGGGTGTGCGAGCCAAAGGCATGGGGGTTGCAGGTACGAGGGTGGGGGATGAGGGGAGGGGTTGGAGGTACGCGAGAATTGAATCAGCCTGTATGAAATTTGATTTACGTTCCCTTCCACCGCGATATCACGGATTTCCCCTCCCCGCCTCCCTTATTCTCCTTCCTCACCTGCCATTTTTGTTCCGCTGCGCTCTTCCCCTATTTGAATACCGCGGAGAAGAGAGAAAAATATTCTCCCCCACCCCCCCCCCCCCCCCCCAAAAGCTCCACTACACGAGCCTCTCTCCCCGGACGTTTTCACACGGCAATGGCCGGGATTACGACGCCCTGGGGCGCTTGTTTCGCAGAGCGCGCGCCGTTGGAGAAGTTTGCCGACGGGGCAGATCCTCCCCTCGGATTGGCTGGTGACGCACTTCCCCAGCCTCAACCTCCCTTCAAATAGCTTCTGGCATCCTCGCTCTGCAGTGCCTGGCGCATAAAGGAGCCAGATATTTCCAGACTAATTCACCCCCCTTACCCCGCTCTCTGTGCACGGAAGTGGTAGGTTTTTGGTCAACACCAAAACTCGGCCCGAGAAACACGTGTGGTTGCTGTGGTGCTTAACCCATGCTTAAGAGGGACAGATCATCGCCGTCTTGAATTTTTGTATTGTTATGCCATAACTTTCCTTTTGGGTAAATCTATGCCAGTTTAACCTAACTGTCGAATATAATACATATTGACAGAATTTTAGAAACCATAAATTTCTGTTTGCCATTAGCCTACTGTTAAGCTACTGCACTATTCTGGGCATACACCATTGCAATATTATCGTCGTCCTAGAAATCCTAGAATGAGACTAGAAAAAAAAAACAAAAAAAAAAAGAGAAAGAAAGCCTAGTTTGGCTGTAAATCAACACACCAATAAACAAAAACAACGTAGCATGAAAGCCAAATTAGGCTTGTTTTCTCATTTTTTTTCGTGTTTTCATTTGTTTTTTTTTCTTAGTCTCATTCTAGGATTTCTGGGACGACATAATGTTGCAGTGGCGTATTTCCACAATTGTACAGTACGATATTCTGCCCCATTGCAAGAAACATTCAAATGCATTGTTGTTACTGTTGGTACAGATATCATCGCCGTCAGAAAGTTCTTATTTCTTTCTTAATTGTAATTATACGTGTAACAACAGTAACGGCAAACGAAGGGTAATGACGCCTAACATTATATCAATTTGCAATCTTTTCGGCAGTTATGTTAAAGTTTCATAAATTTACCCAAAATGAAAGCTATGCCACAAAATACGAAAATTTAAGATGGCGACTATTTCCTTGTAAGAAGGGGATGCACTGCTGAAAAAGTTAAGTGCTTGCTAATAGACATAAGTTTAATTATTTCATTTTTGTGCTTTTCTTTCGTTAGTCCTTAATTCCTATCTAAGTGGACCAATGTTAATTGAATCAGGCATTTGAGGAACAACACATGTTACTTTCAAGAAAGTGCTGAAACATACTGCAATACCAATAATTTATATTTTGATGAAACTTCGAAACAAGGTACTGCAATTAAAAGTTTTGGTGTATGTGTTACTGCTGTGTTGACCGGTTGAGTTTCGCACTTTGAAGAGTATGTTGTGAAAAATGTGACATATGGTGTTTTTCAAATGACTGATATAATTGTGGTGCACTACGACTGTACGTCAGTGATTCGTCATAAACAGCTAGATCGAGCCACATAACCGTCGCCTATTCATACAACGTGCAACACGCTATGCTGGTATATGGAGAATTACAGGGGCGTCATTTGGGGCTACAGGGGGGGGGGCAAATGCCCCCCCCCCCTGGATTTAGAATTTTATGGGTATAAATATATTTCTTGTATTTTTTAATGTAAATAATGCTAACTTAAGGACATAAAACTGAAGTTTTATTATTAAAGTATCTAATTTATACATGCTTAATTAATAAAAAAGGTGCAACAAGGTCACTGTCGCCAGAAACAAAATCTTGCCCCCCCCCCACCCTAGAAAAACCTGAAATGACGCCCCTGGGAGAATACGCTGGTAGTGAAGATTCTCGCGATTTTCCACCTTCTCTACCAATGCTACGTATGTACCTATGCGCAGAGCTACCTAGCTTTTGGCCCATACATTTGTCGTTATCTTGTTTTGATTGTCTTCTGTGCACATCTGCAGCTATGCTTCGTTGTGATTGACAGCGTGTCTTTCTTTGGGTAGATACGTCTCTTATTGGATTGTGCCAGTCTGAATAAGGTTACCGAGACATCACTGGCTTATAATTTGCTGGTAGAGCATTAGGGCTAGGTTTCAGTCGCCGTATTGAATTTTATTATTTTTCGCTTTTTTGGAATTCTAAGAAGAAAAGTGTCAAATTTGCGATTATACCTCAAATTCAAATTACATTTCGCTACATTACAGACCTTGCGATTTAGCTGTAGCATATAAGTACGCCGAAATGTGTGTGGCAAATTTTTTTATATTAATAATTTCCCGGACAAATTGCGACATAACTATACAATACTAGTTATATTGCCATGATTGTATTGTAGTTCAAGGTAAATAGCATTTGCGGTATAGTCGCCGATTTAACATTTTTCTTCTCAGAATTCTAAAAAAAAGTGAAAAATAAAAAAACTAAATATCGACTATATGATGATTATATACCTATGATTTCAATTCAATCGACAAGTTAAGTGAGCGTGTGGTTAAAAAAACGTTATTCTCGACACGTGTCGCCGGTTCGTTTTTCGATGCGAGCGGTCCCGCCATCTCTGTACGCGGCATCGGAACGCGAATTTTCGCAGTCGTGTACAACCCGGGTGCGCGCTACGCAATTGCGACCGCGCACGTCCTGGTAACTTTCGCACGCGTGGCCGGTTGTGTGTCGTCCGACATTCGCGAGCAAATTAATTTCCCCTGGGGGGGGGGAGAAGAGGAGTGTTTTATTCCCCCATCCCTCTCGACTCTTTTTTTTTCTACACGGGACGTTTTCCGGCGTAACGGCCGGGCCCATTCGAGCGGTCGCGGGTCAATTCCCGAGAGTGGTGACTGTAAAACAGATGCAGCTCCCAAATACACGAGCGAGTCGGGTTTTTGCAGCGTTGACTCTTAATACCGCTGAAATATGCCATCCCCTGCACTGCACGTCTGTCTGATAGTATTTAATATGTTGTACTAGACGCACCTTAATAAACATATTAACACGTTGCAACAAAGAATATTTTCCATTCACATTTCTTGGTACACCAGGGGCGCATTCAGCTCTAGGTTTTGGCCCGGGGAGGGGGGGTCATTCCTGAAAAGTAGCTATGCCCACACCCCGAGTCAAAACAGGGAGGGGTGTTCAGGTGCCCTCTCCCGGAAGAATTTAGTTTTTAAGGTGCAAAATTGTGTTATTTAAGGCGTTTAATGTAAACAAATACTAGAATGTACCACTTACAAAATTTGAAATATTTTAAGGAATAACTATACATGAAAGGTAAAAAATGGGACCGAACATCCTGCTCACCCCCCCCCCCCAGATCTGCTGCCGTGGTACACGAAATTTTAACACTACCAGTGGGTATTGACTTTTTTTTTTTTTCGTTGGTGTGCGAAGTAAATACAACAACATATGGAGAGTAATGCGAGACTACCTTCGTTTACTGTAGTGATATTTAATAATAGGTCAAATGTAATGTTTTTTTATTTGTCCCTATAGTGAATGTAATGGCTACATATAAAATCGTGTTTTATGTACACTTACTTAAATATAAATTAAACTTATACTTGATATTAATCAACAAAACGCTGAAGTGTGTCTAAACAATGAAATAGTAAGATAAATTATTAGCAGGCGTTGGGTGCAGATAAATTTCACTTGTCAGGTTGGATACGTGGAGGATACTGAACGATATGCGTGTTTAGTCTTGTTATGTACGTAGCTTCAACCTTGAATTTCTCTCTTATATCATATGCACACTGTTGTGAACATTACATTTTAATTGTATTGCTACTAACGTAGACTACAAAAAAAAAACTGGCGCATTAGTTCTAGGCTTAAATGTGTTCCAGCTTAACATCGTATAATATATTATATATTATAGTTCTTGACGTTCCTATGGTATTAAAGGCCCTTTCACCCAATTATCCTGGTTGAAATGACAGCAAAAAGGGTTTGTTTTTACCTTAAGGAAATAAACATTGTAAACTAATTTAGCTGGCGAAAACTACCAATCCGACACGAATACTGTCTCAAATGTTATACATTCGTAGGAAGAAAAATTTAAAATCCTACAAGGTTGGATATGTACGACTCAAATTCTGCTCAACGTCCGGCGGGCGAGGGTATATAAATAAACGCTAAGAGAACCAATTGAAATCTACATGTTTTGAAAGTCAATATGGAAAAACTACCCAACAACTAACCTAGATAATTATATTTGCCAACTTTATGAGCGAACATTACCTAGAATGATGCTTTTGTTAAGCTTGATCTGTTCTGCCTCAATTAAATGTACGAGATTTCGGCGTCAGAGATTGTTCTTCAGAAATGCGTCACACGTGAGAAAATTTTTCGCTTTGAAAGTTGGCAACGACTATAGTCTAGGAATGCTGGTTTTTTATTTTTGAAAATTGATTACGATTATAAACGGGTGCTTTCAATGTTAATTTATTTACCTTAATATCTTAAGGGGTCTGTCTTCCGGGGAGGTACAGGTACAGAAGCGAATAAGAAATTAGGAAGACTATGACGCGCGCAACTAGTGTTCCATTGCTTCAAAGTACAAGGTGCTGAGCTGGCACACATTGCTTTCGTCGTCGTCGTTTGACAACTGCACTTTTATAAAAGCCGTTACAAGATACTTCGAACACGGACGGAATGTATTTGTTAAGGCACCATGCTCATAAAAAATACTGTTTCGAAGTCTTCAAACACAGATAAAAACGGCCTTTTCAGACTGCCGTACTTCTAAATGCACTAACCGGATGTATGCAGAACTCGGATAGGAACACTGTAAAAAAAAAAAAAAAAAAAACTTCCAAAAATGTTTATGAATTAATCAACCTAAACGCAATATATGACAGTTACCATACTTCCGCTTTGTAAATATGCAAACTTTAACAGTTGTTACAATACGAGTCTGGTAACTTCAGTATGCATTTTGTTGCAATATTTCCTGGCAAGCCGGACAGCAAGACGTCCGAGCGGCAGTCAGGTCAGCGTTGGGAAACCACGGAAGACAGCAACTCACCTCACTCCCCCTCGTAGTTGCACAATATCGAGGACAAGCACGCCGATATATGGCGCTGTTACCAAGCAAACGGGGTCTGTCTGTCGTCTGTCGTCGAGCGGTTGTCCTCCAGCACTCATCAGATCAACAGCAGTGTGGTTCTCTGCCGGGACTCGGACTCGAGCCCCGGCGGGTGCGTGCTCGTCCGTCGATGCCGTCTCCTTATCAATCCAGCTTTCGGTAAGGTCGTCAGATCTAGTTATGTGGCAGCAACTCTCAACTTTATATAATACTTTAATAATCAGTAATATTGCGCTCCCCTCCTAATAAATAGATCACATTGTAACCTATTTTGTATTCAGAGTACCTGCCATTGTAGTATAGTAAATGCTCGTTTAACCACAACTGTCTTAAAGTCATTAACCCTAAATAACATCTAAATAAATCCACAGTGTAGCTACCATCTGAGTGAAACCCCGCCAAACTAATAATAACTTATGAACCCCCAATATAATAACGAAATATAAAATAAACCATTTTGTAACAATTTGACTGTTTTAAATTTTAGGAGTGCTACCATGGTTGTCTGGGAAACTATTCTACCGTACCTACATTCGTAGCGCTCCTATACGCACGTGTGGCAAATTTACATACTATTTTTTTTTTTTAGAGAGATCACGAATTGAACTTTACTAGAGGCTTTACGCCAATAGTACCATCGTAAATGTGAATCCGCGGGAATCTTGCAAGCTAGTTCTCGTAGCGGCTATGCGGCGTTTGATGCTAGCTTCAGTGTGGTCCTTATAGCTCTGTCGGTTCTCAGCCTCTGTAAAGAATTGTACTTTTACAAAATGTTTTTTGGAAACCAGTTTCCAAAAAAAGTTTTCTGTAACACTACAAAAAGTTTTTGTAAACTTTACAAAAAAACTTGTACTTTTACAAATTTCTTTGTATATTTACAAACATTTCTGTAAATACACAAACAAATTTTCTATATTTACAACTAATATCAGGTTCATTTTACAACCATTTTTGTAGTGTTACAAAGAATTTTTTTGGAAACTAGTTCCCAAAAATTTTTTTTTGTTAAACTACGAAGTATTTTGTAAAATGTGACAGGTCTCCTAGGTTTATTTTGTTTCAAATCGAAACAATTTGTTCATTAACATAGTTCCCAAATCTGTGTTTACGATATTTGTAACTACTCTGAAAGGTTTCTGACATCTTACTTTTATTACCTGATAATGTTCTGATATTAGTTTATACAAGATTTTCCTTGTATATATACACATTTTTTTACTCCAAAACTGCTGAAGTTAGGCGGCGCCCTAAGGGGTGTGAAAACCACAACTAACAAGGGTTACTACTTTGTTAACGTAACAACCAAATACCAAAGCGGGAATTTGCTATTGTGTCTACATCAGTGAAAGCACGCTGAGTGGGGAACACAACCTTGACAAGTGTACTTAACTTGGTGTAACTAAAACGGCTTCGCATGGACACATCAGCGAGATAATAATTACTTCGACATCTGAATTGCACTGTTCTGGCCATTATTACTGCTGAGTTAGTCATGAAACACCCGGCTTTGAAGTACTGATTCCCAGCGCATTCCACGGATTATCTCGTCGACAGAAGCTTAACTGAGTTTTCAACGAGTATAATTTGTTATGACTGAAATATCTCATCAAGATTTATCGTTCTCTGAAATGCTGGAACTTAATTCGTATAGCGACACACACAAGGTTGGATTATCGGGGATTTGACTCTAGTGTTAGGGTTGCTGCGATTTCAGACCCTTAATTTTAGGTGGTTTTTGATTGCCGTCTTTTACTAGACTGAATGAGGCTTCAATAAGTTAAAAGCTTCTTAACGCAAGCTCCATTATAAAATCCGTTGCAAACAAACGAAATAAATAAATATGTTGAAATAACAGTTTGACGAAGATCAAATACTTCCGGGACTTAATTAACTAGTTAGTGATTTGCGTTGTTGCCAGATCCAACTGATTTGTAAAGATTTTCATTGGATTAGTTTAAGATAATTTGGGAATATGCATAATGTGAACTACCTTTTTTTTTATTTATTTTTTTCGAAAAAAGCCGCTTTGCTTCGAGTTGAACTTTCCTTCAGCTTTATACGTCAACTTCTGTCGCTTGGTAAATGTATGCTAAGCTGTTCACAATACCAACAAACCAACCATTCCAAGTCAAAACCAGCCTGGCATACGGAAAAAGAGATGTACATGGTTGACTGAACATATACTTACAGGCTAGATCTTGCTTAAAAATATTTCCCACTTTTTTAAAAATAAATCGATATTTATATTCAAATAGCTTTTCTGACAAGCACAATGCACGGAAAGAATGTGAATTACATAAGTTGTTGGAGAAATTTGTAAATAGGTGTAAGAATTTCCAGGTAGGTCGGTGCCCTGTCTTCGGGGCCACGTACAATACAAAATCTACCCTCCACTGAAATCCCGACCCCTTCACGGGTTAACATACAGGTTGTCTAGAAACATATGCATTATAAGCACATCACGCGAAACGTGGGCTAAATTGAAGAAGACGAAAATGTCAATTTTATATGTACAATGTTGCAAAATAGCACTGTAGTTAGTCCCCTTTTGCGCTCCACAGATATCTTACTTAACTTACTACTACTGTACTAATCTGCATATTATGGATGCATGTTAAAATACCGAGCATTTCAAACAGGGTTCTATGTTGACTTGATGTAACGTGCATAAAATAATACCTGTATGTGAAACGCAAGAGAGGACTTTCTTCGTGCAGTTTTGCCCTACTGTGCACGTAAAATGTTCTCGTACAATACTTTGCACCAACATTTTTGTTTCAAAATTTAGCCCAGGATTCGTGTGGCCTGTATAGCACTGCTAATTAATAATTAATAAAATATTTTTTTGTTGGGTTTACGTAAGTATGCACAATAACGCGGATAAAAAATATGGTCTTTTGGCTCCGGGTCCCTGTGTACTTTCTTCTCCCCTTACACATCTTCCTTTGTAAGCTACCTAACCCTTCATGCTAGACCACTGAGAGACATGTGACGACAGTAACGCGCGCGGTGCAAACCATCCCGGCACACATTGCGCGAACAAAGCAGTCAAGATAACACCGGGTACTTTACCAGCAGTGCATTCGCACACAGGAACGACACACGTGCGAGTGAATGCACCAGTCTTGTGCGAATAACCTTCCTCGGAGAACCGACACAAAATAAATGCACGTTCCTAAAGCAATACGCGAGCCATCAGCAATGTACGGTTGTAGGGGAAAATACGTTGGCTGAGTCCACACATGGGTTGACAGTCATTAATTCTTAACTGCTGTATTCTCTCAAAATATGCCAAAAGAGAGAGAGCTTGAGATATTTGTCAGTGATGGGTGACATGAGGTGAATATGGAGCAGCGTCGGAGTGAGGGACGGGGGGAAACGGGACATCCCCGAGAAAACATGCCGACCAGCAGCAGTGTCCGGCATACGAAAATCCTGGGACCGACCCCTCCGGGAATCGAACCCAGGGCGCCCTGGTGGGAGGCGAAGAGTCTGACCACCCTCCCACCTATGCCAATAGAGATACTGCTATAACACAGATGTAGTGGTAGTTGTATTTTCTGTGTCATTTGTAAATGTTATCTCGTGTCACTGGATCAGTGAAATACAGTGGCTCCTAAAGAAGAATTTTTCACTGTCTAAACTTGACTTAAATCAATGTTAAACGCATAAAAGGGAATTGTAAACTCCTCAGCAAAAAATAAAAAAAAGGGTGCAATTCTCGAAAACAGTTTTTACAGTCATTTATTTTGCAATGGAGTATGTCCAAGCATCAAAATCCAGTCAGGTTTTTTTTTTTTTTTTTTCAGTTTTCCAAAGATATTTTTTTCCCTCCAATAGTACATCTGTGACACTATCTCTGACGCAGACATTTCGTACATTTGATTGAGACACAAGAGATTACGCTCAACTAATGCGTCATTTTGGGGACATATTTGCTCATAAAGATGCAAAAACTATTGCCGAAGATTTTTTTCTGCGTTGTCTTCCAGAAATTTTATAATCTGATTGAAATTTTTTGAGTTGATTTATGTACCACACTGTTCAAAAATTTCAGTACATACTCTCCGCAGCCATTTCTCACAGAATTGTCCTTGAAGTAGCAACAAGGGTTAATTTAGATTTTGCATCAGTCAAGAAATAAATATTTAGCTCTTACAATTAAAAACATCAGTTACCGTTTTATGATAACTAAAATAACGGCACATGCTTATTCCAAAGAACTCTGTTTCTTTTTATGGATATGCCAGATATTAACTTGATATAGCAATGTGTAAGACCTGCAACTAGGTAGGTATTGTAAATACAATCTCACCTAAATATTTAATCTTAACTTTTTGAACAATATGTTTTTTTCTTAACATACGTGTTGCACGATATAAAATGTTTATTTTAACTGATAACATACTCTTCTCTGGGGCTAAATTTATGTTAAAAAAACGTTTTTCAGTATTTTAGTTTGGTAAATAAAATTGGTATAGACGGTCCATGATAAAATGAGTACTTTTGAATACCAACGTGTCTAGAAAAATAATTGATCACTATTGTTATTTATTGTGTCTTCAGACATTACGTTTAAATACGTTACAATACAAACGTTACTTAAATTGATTTGTGTGTATTAAAAAGTTTCAAGAAGCTAATGATAATTTGAAATAGGGTTAAAAAGTTCTCATTTTATCCTGAAGCACCTGTAACAGTCTATCCATAACACGTATTTTTTTATTTCTTTATACAAGATATCATTGACTGAAGTTCTATTGGCACGTTTTGATGCATAATTAATCACGTGATACGATTTAAGTCATTACCGAATTGTAATTTGGCACTAAGTTTCAAAATGCAATGCAAGTGGCTCACTATGAAATAATAAGTAACATTAAAATGAAATAATTTTCGTGTGTAATTGCTGAGTTACTAATTGGAACATGGCAATTTTTGTCATAATTTTAAGTACTTGTGAATCTGCAACAAATGTAATCGAAAACTATCTGTGTAGTCCATATGTTTTTTTGTGACATTTTAATCAAGAATTCGTTTAGATTCGTTAGTTGATTAACTGTTTATTATTATTATTTGTTAAACTTGGCCTTTTTATACCACGTATCAAATCGCGGAATTACAAGCGTTCCGATCAACCCTGGGTTTATCTTTAGGAGTTTCCCATTTTTATTGATTATCCAAAAATAGTTATTATTAATCTTAGTACGCTTTAGTATGAAAGTATAAGGACACGGATACTAATATTGCTGTGTAGCTTTGCTCAAGCCAAATAATTTGTTTAGTTAACAAAAGGATTCCATCCATTCATGCTTATATCGTGATGCCTACTTACATAACACCTAACAAGTCATATTACTCTTCACATTTTGTTTAGTCAAGAGGACATTGCGTAACAGCAGAATTCTACTTGTTCGGCCGTTCGCATAAAAGTATTACGTTGGCTCGAACAAATATTTTTCTCTGTAAATTTAAGTGTCCCAAACACTGTTTTGTTTAGATTCGCGTCTCCCCTCATGAGCTTTATTTTCCATAGTAGAACCTCCTCATTCGCCGTACATATCCAATTTAATTCATCTTACCCCCGCCCCTCTTCGAAGCTTACATCTCTGGAGCTGCCTGGCTTTTCGCATCCATTTTTCTCATTACCCCACGTCTCCGATCCTCCCTGCAGCACGGCAACATTTTCGGCTAAAAATAAGACCTTGGAAACAACGCCGCCAGGAATATTTTCGTGCCTGCCAGCAAAACATGTTTGTTCTGCCTGGCGTGCTTGGGCTTTCAGGGATGGAAAGAGAGTTGGGCTGAGCCAGAGGCGTATTTGGCGACTGTAGTTTGTTCCTCCATCGTTGGATACATCTCGGGGCAGTAGATCTCTTGCATGGACTCCTTCACCACTCCTGTTCACTTTGAAAGCTCCTTTTACGCGTCTGTATCGCCTGGAAAAATACCCACCCCATACATCCTTCCCTTTCTTCCTTTGCGGGATCATTTTTCTTCATCTCCCCCATACATCCGCGCGTCGTCCCTCAGGTCTTGTACTCCGCCTTCCACCCCAATTCATCGCTAATTCTTTTTTCCTCCAGTCGTCGCCGCGACCCTTCTGAAGACATCAATGCTTCTCTTCCTCAGGTCCGTCCACACCCCAACGACCCACCACTCACGTCTGCCGTTCCAATTTCCCTAAATCAATACACCTCGGGGCAAGTTGGCACATTGTCTTGCGCGATGTCCTCTCCACGTTTTCATCGAGCTCTCTCTCATCTCTTTCCTCGCGTATCCTCCATTGTCTGAGCCCACTTCCGCCGAGTGCAGGACGTTATGCGTCGTAGACGAGGCGTCTACATAACGACACCTCGGCGCCCTGCAGATGGGACTGACTCGAGTCGGAAGTGATAAGAAGTTCCCGCAAAAACACAGGGAAGATGGAACATACGTGTTGGTCGCCGCATTTGCTACTGTTTAGCCGGGACTGTACTCCGAGATAAGCAGCAACTCCTTATTCAGTTGTTGCCCACTTGGGATCCGCGTACGAGTTATGAACAGGCAGGCATTCAAAGCACATTGGATACTGATTATAGGCTACTTACAAAAAATACACAAGTTGGTTTCTTTTTATTTGTAATCGACGTGGATTTCTCAGGACAACAGAAAATTTGGGACATTTCCACTTCTTACACGGTACATAGTCTAAGAGGAAAAAGAAACACAAGATACCATTACAGAAAATTGTTGACTTAAACCGTCTGCACGTTTTTTTCTTCTAAGAACTTCAACGTACAAAACTCCTAAAAATATCTCCAAGTTACTTTGGTGCCTCCAGTAATCCCAAGTGGCGGTATCTCTACAATATACAAAACTTACAATTACTTCAGTAAATTAAGAACCTAATAATTATACTACGTAAAATATCTCGGTGATACCAGAATTTAGTTAACAGCAGGTCTCCTGATGCAGTTTTAACGGTTGGAGGCAATAAATAAGAAAGCTGCATGGGTTGCACTGGTACATGCGTCAAAACTAATACAGCTTTTATGAACCGAAACTCTTAATTGGTGCGCAGTGTTTTTGTAGTGTGATTTTTTTCGTGTAACTTATAAGCGGTGACTGTATAATTTTATGTGTGACAAGAATGGCGAAATCTTTTAAGCTTCTGTGTTTATAAAATATGGGTAGTATTTCCCGTTATGAATCAAGTCAGGAAAAAAGTCCATTTATCGAGGTATTGCTCTCAAGAATGTTCGAACCCAATTATGTAGGTAGTCCACGTTAATATGAGCCATTTTAAAAACTTGGTTGCTTTTTTTCCTATCAGCCAAATGTTATGTTTCCGGTGACTTTTTATTGAATGTAAACATTGCATCTTATGTAAAAATCAAAGTGCGCAGACTGTCTTGTACTCAGTAGGGAAGTCTAGACCACAGTAAAATACGGCAAACTTGCCATATATCGTGACATACCTTAATATCGTGACAAACTACTTTGCGGGCTTCACAAAATTGTAAAGGATCTGTGCACCTAGTTCACCAGGTCACCAACAGAGAGCAGGGGCATGTTTAGGTTCAGCAATAAGTGACCTATGTATCAAATTAAAATATAAGATCACAATTAAAATGAACATATTTATGCAACTGATGTTCGAAGTAGTATAGGTTCCATTGACGCAGCCAGGATTTGATTTTTTTTTGGGGGGGGGGGGTTGCTGTCTAGGAAATATATATATGTATACACACCATTTGTGTTTATTGTATAAATAAAATAGATACAGAATATAATTGATATCTTTTCAAATTTCAAAAGACAAATTTTTTAAAACATTTTCGTTTAAAATAAACAGTCCGCCTTTTCATTGTAGATGTTTTTTTCTGAATTTTTTCTCCGGAGGAGGGGGGGGGTTAACACCCAAACCCCCCCTCCCTCGCTGCGCCAACGTGTTAGCCCTATAATTATAATAACTATTCCATACAAGGCAACTACCAAAAGAGCTCACGTTACGCGGAACAGACTGTAGTTATAAAACGGAGACGAAATGCCTGGTTCAACGCCATTCCTGAGAGAAGCCACAACTCAGTGGTTAGAAGTTTCGCTACACCCCAGCGTCACCCTCTCCCCCCGCCCCTAGAGAGTTTACATGATGACACCCGTCCTAGCTGACAGCATCAGGACTGTGAGTCGGAAGCGTCAGTGGCCTCCGCGGCTGCGTCAGCTCATTAAGAGCAGCCGACACGCATTTTTTTTTTTTCGCTCGACCGCACGCGCAGTTTTTGCTCCCTCCATCGTGCCTCCCTCCCCTCTCCTACCTTCACAACACCATCGCCAGCCGCCCCTGACAGCCCGAGAGCCGCTCTGGAAACGGGGTAAGTTTCATTGCAATTTTCCAGCTATTATGTTTCCGGCTCCTAATTTCTTTCGCCAGGCCATCCTCGCTTGGTCCGAGAGAAAAAAAAAAGAAAAAAAAATATATATATAGAGAGAGAGAGAGCGAGCGAGTGAGAGAGAGAGAGAGAGAGAGAGAGAGAGAGAGAGAAGGAGGCAGATGCGTAGTTTTGAACAAGTGCAGAAGGAGTATTGTGCGGAACTCCGGAAGTGAGTCTTGAAAACTTCCGCAGCTGGTCGATGTGTTACTGTTAGAACAGGGGTTAGGCAACATTAGGCTTCTGTGGTAACGTCATATGCCACGAGGATGATACTATTTACAAGTTAGCATATCTTTTGGCAAATAATTGAGACAGTATTTTATGCAATAATTTAAACACTTAAGTAGGGTGCCACGCACTCCATTATGAATTTTCCATTTGTAACCCGTAACGTTGTTCTCATACAAACCACTGAAAATATACCTTTTTAAATTATTCAAATGCCTTTGAAATTTCTCACCAATTTTTATTTACCCTTTGCCTTGTGACTTTAAGACAGTACGTAAATATAAATGCTTTAAAATTAGTCTATGAGTAATTAGTTTATGGTTATTAGTCTGATTGTTTTAATTGGTGAGTTTATCGCAAAGTAACGTGTTTTACAATAGAGTTATAACTATATAATTTAAATATGTGTTTCTAATCGGCCGAAACAAAGGAAGAACAAATAACTCCAACAAGGCCTGTGATGTCCCACGTTAAGGGTGCTGCCTCATTCACCCCCACCCCCTCTTCTGGAGTTCTGACAAGCAGGAATAGGCACGTACGTGTGAATTACAGTTGCAACTAACTTTCAATATATCCTCTCGTCTAAAACAATACTTTATGCATTGAGAAGAAAAAAATAAATTACTACAGGAATGAAAATGTTGGGAAAATTGTGTGACCTCCTGTTTTAGAGTGTTAATTCTTTTTATTATGTTTTGCATAAACGTAATTTTTTTCTCACTTTTTTCAGGGAATCAAAAATAGCCAAAAATATTGTATATCAATGTTGACCGCACCGAGATGAACAGAACATATGTGTAGGTCCGACAGGAACTGAACACAACTTAATTTTAACATGTAGCTTCTTATCCTCCCGCCAGGACTATGTGGAAGGCAGTCACCCTAAAAGTAATAATCATTTCCTTTAAGAAAGGTTAAACTAATTTTTATTATCAATGTAGACGTGTGTTGACTGACATTGTTCACTGGGAATACAACAGAGTCTGCTGTCTGAGGAATATTAAACCATATACATAATTCCCACACTATACTAGGAAGAAATGTTGTTGTCTACTAACTAGGCAATAACTCTATATTTTTAATGCATGCCTCGTTGTTATTTACAATTTCTGTAGAGATTAAAAATAAAACGATCACTTTTACAGTCGATTCACCACTTACGCTTCTCTACGCAGAAATAAAAAACTTACACTTTCACGAAAACGCACGTGGTTAGCCCGAATAGAGTAAATCCCCCACTGGAGTCGTTTAAATTGTGATCTGTGTGAAGTTTAATGGCGTCCCAAACCAAAAATGTTCATTAAACTCATTTCTTACACGTGTTCCATCACAACATGGCTAATCTTTAATGCTCGAGCATCCTGGCCACGTGACCGACAAAACTGAACTATTTTTCGCAAACCCTCTCAAGGCAGCCACCTGGTGGAGTGTGTGTGTGTGTGTGTGTGTGATGCTAAATAGATGAGGCGCTACGAGCGATGCTGGCCGGCACGTGTATTGTGACATCGCCTCTACGCCCGAACTCGTAGACGCGCGCAATATGTTCTCGCCGTGACATTTTTTGCTGTGGGACTAAGTAGTGGTCCTACCATTTCAATGAATTCGTCACTGTAGCAAAGTTTAATGTAATTGTAGGCCTCAATTTCGAACGAATCCGGTACGTATATCTTGAGAAATAACTCTCTGAAAAAGCCGATTTTAGCCAAGTTCGAGGACTGTAATGCTTCCAATACGCGTGGTGTTTTGAAAGTCGTATTCACAAGTATTCTGAAGTGTATATTCTTTTCGTAGATAAACATTGTGGACGTACATCTCCTAGTCTCTGAGAAAAAAAACGTACTCTGAACACGCTGCACACAGTTCAAGCGTCAGCCGGGCGGCCGCCTTAAGAGAAATAATGTACATTCGAATAGAGACGTGCAATTTTCATTATATTTTAAGCGATATATTAAGACCTAGTTCACGCGTGTGAATGCGTAAATGATAAGAAGTGCATTCTGATCTTTAAAAAATAAAAAAAAATAAAAAAAAAATCGGCTCAGCAAACGCAGTTTAGACAAATTACAGATGGCTTCACCGAATTGTTTGTAGCTGAAACTGCATATAAATTATTCTGGATAGGTTTGTTTTACAAGGCTGCCAAATGTACATCCTGGCAGATGGCTATGGTAACACGTTGGACTTGACGTTGGACTTGCATTCGGGAGGACTTGAGTTTGATCTCTGGCTCCGCTATCCTGATATCTGTTATCCGTGGTCTCCCGAAATCGCTGTAGTCATATGCTTGTATGGTTCCTTAACAAAGGCCATGGTAGACTCCTCCCCCAACTCTTGTTATTGTACCAGGTTGTGTCATCGTCTCTGATGACCTCGCTGTCAACAAAACGTAAAGCTCCAATCACCGTACATTACCTTACCCAATAAACCAATATGCACAGCACATGCACTGAAATTTAAGGGGGGAGTTCACCAAAATATTTTATTTATTGTTTTAATAATTTCTATATTTGTATGAAACATGGTTTGTTTTTTAGACGTCCGTTGTGACTATTTTTTACTGTAATGAAATTCTTTTAGCTTAAATAATGTTTGTATAGAGACATGTTAAAGTCCAAATTTGAATAAAACTGTTTTATGCTACAAAAGAAAACCAACTAACTTAACGAAATGAAAAAAAGTCACAGTGAAAAAAAAATGTGTCAAGTACTTCACCACGATACGTACTATACAGCTTTGAATTTCTTTGAATTTTTTCTTAAATAATAAATTTAGAGTGAAAAAATTACGAATTTTCAGATTTTTTATAAAAAAATATATTCGATGCGATTTTCATACATGGCTTGGTGTATTCTGTAACACTGTTTTTCTGTGCGTGAATTATTAATTTCTTTAAGTTGGCTGGTTTTCCTTTCTAGCATAAAACCGTTTTATACAAATTTGGACTTGGATACGCATTATACAAAAACTATGAAAACTAAACAATTTAATTGCAGTTAAAAGCAGTTGGAATGTACAAAATGAACCACATCTCATAAAAATATAAAAATTGTTAAAGCAATCGATATTATCAGTGGACCCACCCCCGTAACTCTCCGACAATGCAGAGGAGACGTGTGATATGATACGCGCAGTGTTCGACTGTTTTATGACGTTTCGACTCGTTACAGGAAGCTTTAATTTATCTTTCATTGTTTCTTATTTTGATGTTTTCACCGTAAAATTTGCAAATAGTGCTTCGGTGGGTTGGTCTATCTCCAGTTTGCCAAGTGTTTTGGCCTTATCCCTTCTTGCCTTGTCTCTGTTATCATGAAACTATCTTCGGTTTTTGGTAACGAAGGGGGCAGGGTTTATACGGGTAGTTACAATTTTTGTTGTCAGTATAGCAAATGAAGCGACATCAGCATATAAACAACGCGGGAGTACAGCAGTGGTGTGATATCATACGTTCAGAGTTTTTCAAATTTTCATGCTTCACGTGAAGGTCCGGACGATACCTGTACTCGTTCGAGTTTCTACATAGTTGCCTCGACGATCCTTCAGTTTTCGCAGGAATTCTCGCGAGCAAAGGCATTTGGAGTTCATAACTGAAAATTTTATACGAGTATAGAACAGATTTGCTTGCATTCCACTTCCTTCCATCCCCTCCCCTTATTTCCCATCGACCCACGAAATACCGACAGTGAAATATGAGATAATGTCGCCTCGGAGAATCGAACGTTTCTTTGCTGACGTACATAGACAGTCAAATCAGCAATAACAAAAGCAGTGGACAGCTAAAGAACGATAGCCTTTATGGCGTTTGATATTCCGCTTGAAGTCAAATGTATGTTTGAATACTATTTCACTATCTCGTCTTGCAGTTCTTCCCAAATGGGCCTGCAATGTCCTTACCATGCACCATGTTTAAGCGGTTGTTCGCTAAATAATAGAGCGAATATTCACTAATATTCTGGTGATTTTCAGAGATTCCAGTCGGAGCAGATTAAACTAATTGAATCGTTAAAAAACCACTGAAAATTCTGTGTTTATATATCTTGTGTGGACGTATTTGTACACTTTTTTTTTTTTAAAGCTGCTAGCTCTTGATGTCACGTCACATATTGGATTTAATGTTTGATAGAATACTTAAACAGTTCTAGTTATTTAGTTCACTCTAATTCGTAATGACAACATTTTTTCAGCATTTTTCGATTGTCCTTTATATACTATACTCTATTTACATCGAACTTACTATTTTTAACTGTATAGTGAATAATTTCTTGTCAAAAAACTTAGAATATTATGAACCACGTTACATACTGGGTTAGTTATTTATTTAAGCTTAAACGAGGACAGATATAAGAACTATGTTTGGCGTTTTTTTTTTAAATTTAGTTTTTGTGGTGGTAGTAAATTTTTCCAAGACAAGAAACTACACGGTTACGACTAATAAGCAAATTTGCAAGAAAGAAAGTTAATTAGCTGAAACCCCAGTATTTACAGTTTTGAAAAAAATAGACAACATAAAAAAAATTTGAACAAAATTGCTATTCACGTTTTTATATCTGCTCTCATTTAGGCTAAAAAATAATAATGATCGCGAAAACAGTAGAATTACGGTAGCATGGCTTTGAGAACCAGGATACGCATTAATGAAAATTAAAAAAAAAAAAAAAGTCGAAAGTACTACCATATTCGTCGGTTGCGACTGAATGAACCCATGAAATAAATGTGAACCAGTAATCCTGCAGCCAAACCAAACATTTTACGGTATTTTTAAACTCACAACGTACGGAAGTATACAATTTCACGAATGCCGCTGCTATTACGGGCTTTAATGTATGCCTTCGTAAAATGCGAAGCCAGTATCGAAAGCGCGCATATCGTAATTGTGATATCAGATTGTTTTTTTTGTCAGCCCCACGCATTGACTTTCTGTTGCGGTGATCAGAAAGAACGTTTTTGGTTTCAGCTCCGCTGCGAACGTGAGTGGGGATTTAAATTAATTCTGTATTCCCTTTGCTGATTTTGTGACGGCTGCGAGCCGCCGCATTAGCGCCGGGTTTTAACGACAGCAACTTGCGCGGCGGAGTGTATATGTAAATGAGGTGTCTGATTACATGTGCGACCTCTGGCAGCAATTGTACAGCGCTCGCCAGGTAGCGCGCACTGAAGAATTAGCTGCCGCAAAATTAATGACGAAAAAAAATTACTACCGTATCCCAACTCCGGAAATCCTGATTTCGTTTGTCCACGGTTTCCCGAAATCACTGCAGAGGGATCCTAGGATGGTTCTCTAAATCAGGCCATGGCCGATTCCTTTCCCCTTTCCTGTCTTTGTGGAACGTGATTTGCAACCGTCTATAATGATCTGACTACCGACTAATCGTAAGGACAATACAAACAATATGGTATATTCCGTAGATATTCTCAGTTATGCTACCAACAGCCATGAAAACTACTAGCTCACAAATACTGTACCATAGTAAACGTAGTTATTACATATTTTTAGCCAAGTATAATAAAAATAAAACAGGCATTTTGAACGCTTGCTCACCAGTTTATAATAACCAGATATTATTACAAATAAGTTCACACATTACAGGTTCCGACTTAAGATACGTTTCATTGTGAAGTATTGTTCACAGAGGTATATCACTGAAGTGTACTCCTTTGTGATATGCCTTCCTTTGTGACATGCCTTCCAATAATCTAACTTCTCGAAGCGTCGCGTCAGCATATAAAACACTTATTTTAACATTGCATATCATGTCTAAGTGAGTTATGCTTAGGAGTATCTACCTACAAAAATAATAGATGACTACGTTTACATACCCTTGTAGTTTACCGAAGATTGTTTGACTGGCTGTTTCATGAAGATGTGGATTAAAATACAAAAACCAAGACAATTGCTCCAAATTTCTAATCAGATCAATTAAAAGTAACGTATGTGTAATTGAACGCTTCTAAATCAATCAACATCCTTGAAAATAAATTAAAATAAAATATCAGCGAAAAAAAAAAAAGGAGTGTACATTATTAGCCAGTTATTATAAACACTCTTTGCGCTTACTACTCACAAAAAATGCTGCATTTGCAAGCGGCGCTTTGTTGTAATTAATTTAATTATCTATGACGTGCTGTGAAACAGCGGAGTGCTGACATTCAATGCAGTTTTACTGGCAGAAAAATGTTCTGCAATATTTCATTCACACGTTGATTTCCACCGTTTCTACATTTATTTCTGTGGTCTTATAGATTACGTCACGAATTGGCACTTCAATTTTTTTTTTTTTAAATCGTTATGGCAGCTACCTCCATTTTTACACACTAAGGCCAGATATTTTAAGACTATTACTTTGGCAACACCGCTTTTAAAATTAGGCATACCTAAGAAATGCAAACTTTATAACATAATTACGTCAAAGCGAAACACGTCATTGAGACGTTTTCTCGTATAGTTAATCACTGCACAAAATTTCAAGCTTTTTTCTCTCTTAATACAAAATGTTTCGCTAGATTTCCCTCTGTGTTAAAGTTAGTAGTGTCACTCATCTGACGCCGCCTAAATTTGTATGCTTTAATGAACTTCTTAAAACGAAAATAGTTTCATGGTTATCAGAATCCCCTCCCATAACCATCATTTTTAGAGGCATTATTTTTTATGAAAATAATAATGTAACATTTTGTTTCAATGCCTCGTGTGCACATCTGCAGCTCTGCTTCACGGTCAGTGATTGGCTGTTTTTAACTCTCAACGTCTTGGGGATCTACCCACAACTCACATACGTGTGGTTTCGCAGTAACTTTATTCTCATTGGCTCAGTCAAATGAGCCACGCCTCTGCACAAATATACTCTGCCAATAGCCACGGAGCAGATGTGAGTGTTATGCATCGACACAAAATGTTGCATAATTCTTTTCACCAAAAAATCTCTGGCTCTAATCATTTTATATGTAAACAAATGCTGTGCAGAACAATTTCGGGCATGACCCATCCTTAAGGGCTTGGGCCCGAGTTTCTCGGCTTTCGAGAGAATTATTTTTTAAAATCCATACGAGAGTCGATATCGTAAAATTGCTTCGTAACTTTGTTGCAAATTGGTTTCACTATGCAATGTAATTTTTCGAGACAAACTGTATGATGAGTATAGCTAATTTATCAATTAAAAGGAAATTTCGTTAATTAACTATTTGGAACTATTTCCAGTCTTCTAACTCGACAAAATTAGAGTATGCTGTTTAAATCAGTCATAACAAAGTTACGAAGCAATTTTACGATATTGGCTCCCATTTATGTTTTGAAAAATAACTGTCGTTAAACGGGAAGAAACTCAGGCCCTGCCCTTAAACATCGGTGCACTAGCGCTATCTGTTCAAGCGAGAGTGTCAACTTATTTTAATAGTGTAGGTACAATGTGAAATATTGAACCAGTACACTCTGACACTGATATCAATCGCCGTCAGTCCTGTGGTATTGCTCTATATTGGATTAGGTTTTTAATATATTTTTAAAACGAAAATTATAAATAATTTTTGAGTTCCTGTTAATTCAGTGACATGTTGTGATAGAGATTAAGTAAGCTATCTTATTTTTCCCGTGAATACGAGACGTGTTTTTCTCTAAATACAAACTTTTGCCATTTTTGCCATGTAATGTTCTTTAATTTCTCTATTAAAAAAAGTTATTTATGTACTTCTGTTTATTTTGTTCCTCCCCCCTCCTCCCTTCGCGATGGTTATGACTCTCGTATCCAAGAATATTCGTTACATCTTTATTTAAACACAGATTCTGAGTGTGACGGCCACTCCTTATGAATCACAACGTGTAATGTTTTCTTCAACGTTGCCAGAATTACAGAGGTAATAACTGATTCGGAAAACGTTCGCCTAACCTCGAACCAGCGGCAGGGTCGCGCGGAGACGCCGTTTTCTGGCCGACGCAACGTTCCTGTACTCGGGCGCGCGAACCATAAGCGCCTGTTTCGCATTTACTGTCTCGTTCCTCGGAAATCTGTCCTGGATATTTGTTTACACTCGACTATTGAGCCAGACGTCTCATATCCTATTCTCCCCAACACTTTATACCCGTCCTCTGTGAGTATTAGTTTAGGTTAGTTTAATTTGGTTTAGGTTAGTGTGTGTGACGTGTAAAAAATACTGTGCGCTGATTCAAAGCCGAAGGATGGTTTTGTAAGGAAACTGCAGTAAAAATGGATGTAAAATATGGCGCTGACTTTACGCTTAGGGTGGATTGCAGAGTCAAGTAAGGAAAATCTTGAAGTAAAGGCGAAACTAAGAAGAACTTGAGAGAAATCTAGGAATTTTTCGTTGCATTGCAGAGTTAGGAAAACTTCAGATATCTCAGATTAGGTCAAGTGTTACCACAATATTCACGAGAAAAATAATTTCTCTTCGTGCATCGACTTGCGAATGGAACTAAAATGTATATTATTCCCCATATATTATGCACAAAACTTACATGATCGCGATTTGTTAATTTATGTTTAGTGTTTCGCGTACTGTAAAGCTGAAAATATGCCGATAAAAAATTATAAAAAATATGTCGTCAATTGTGTTTATGAAATGGAATCGTAACCATTTTTTGTTTGATAACAAAAGTGACAAGAAAAAAATAAGCATCGCTTTCATTTAAAAATGTACAACGAATATAAATGGTGTAGATGCCAATGCAGTCTTTCATTTACACCATGGTTATGTTCCTCCTCTAAAATATTACCAATTAATTTAAAATAAGAATATTACTCTCCCCCATGTGGCATTCTAACCTCAATTTACGGCCGCCGTGATTGATTTGTAGTCTGATAAATTTGTAAGGGAGGTCTGAGGACGCCTTAAGAAATTCTTAGTTTTTCCTTAAATTTAACTCACTTTTCGTCTCGGCAATGAAAATGTCTCACAGTTCACTCAGAGAGGCCTTAGATTTTTCTCAATATGACTGTGCAATCGGCTGTTATCACCGAGGGTAAGGTTAATTCTACTGCAGATTAGACAACAGTGTATTTTCTTATGTGGGAGTTTGGCACAGGGACAATTTCTGACGCTGGTTTCGCTGCTATCGCTAAGGGACCAGATACATACGAAAATGTAGTAAAATCAAATTTAAATAGGCCTGGAAATTATGGAAGTCATTTAACTTACAATTTAAGGTGAAAATAAACCAATTTCGCGACTTTATTATCAACTTTATGTAACTTAAAATACAGGAAAGCTCTGTGATTGGTTAGTTTGCTCGCATTAACAATATCTGCACTCAAGCAGCAAAAATTTTCCCTGTGTCAAACTTTCTAACCTTTGGTAGAATTAACCTTACCGAGGGTAAACGAATGTTCCCGAGTGTCTCCGAGGAGCGGTAACATTAACGCGATCCAGACTTTGGGGGCGCCGTTCATATCGGCCCGCTAGAGGTAGTTGGCAGCCCTGGCGAACATGAATAATGCATGGAGCGCATGCCCCTGGCTTCTCCTGATTCGCCCCTCGCTTTACCGTCCTCCCCTCGCGCCAAGTGTTTGTCCGAGTGCTGATAAAAGACCCGGGCGAGCGTGAACTGGCCTGAAAACCTCCTCATCGCCTCCTTCGCCGATTAGTTCGGGTCAACTGGCATGGCCTCCCATGTGGGCTTTCCCCTCCCTCCCTCCCTCGCCCGAGGGGAGAGAGGGGAGGAAGCAAGTACACGGTGCGTCTGGTCGTAAATAACGATTACATCTGGACCGTGACGGCCCGTCGCCTCGCCGGGGTTCCCGCAAATATTTTCGCGCATAGCCCATCCACAGGTCGACTATATGGTGGTTCGGGGTAAAGTGAGCCTCTTTGAATACCGCCTTATCTAGAATATTTTCCAACCAAAAGTTTTGAAAAATTTGAGTTAATGTACAATCACACGATGCACAATACCGTGGACGCGTTTTTTTTTTTTTTTTTAATAATGTACCATTCGCCATCAAAAAAATAATTTCCTTTATTTTTGCTTATTTTTACGACGAAAAACGTGGTACTTTGGGTAATGAAATCTAAAAAACCGTTCAGCATAATTCTGCAAAAAAAAAATCAGCTACAAATTATAACATATAAGTGTCAAAACTGTGTAGTGAAATTTTGATATGAGTATTAGGTAGCGATAAAAAAAAAAAATTTCGAAATCACTGCAAAACTCCGTAACAAGGCCTAAAGCGCAGCCGACGGTTGGCTCGGTGGTTAAGAGATCTCAGTCAGTGGGTAATTAAGGGTTCTGCGTTCGATTCTAGGCCACGGAGGGTGGAACTTAAGTGTCAATTCCACAGGTCCATGACTGGGCGTTGTGTTTGGACCTTCGCCTTCATCCCTGTGGAATGGCAGTGGCAAGCTACCGCAGTCTTACCCTTGCCTACTACCCCTAGTTGTACCCAAGGTCGTCAACTTACAAATAATGGGAACAAAATAAAAATGTTCACGTAGTGTAGTCTGAGCTGCGTCATGACCATACGTACGGAAATACTGTACAGCTGGTGCATGTACGTTGTTGCAGAGTGTCAGGAGTAATTTTATTTAAGGGCTTGTTCCCGAGTTTTTTTCAGACTGGTGCCAATAACTCAAATATTTTTTAACCAAAAGTTTTGAAAAATTTTGAGTCAAGGTGCAATCACACGATGCACAATACTGTGGACGCGTCTTTTTAAAAATAATGTACCGTTCGCCAGAAAAAAAATAATAATAAGTTCCTTAATTTTTGCTTATTTTCACGACGAAAAACGTAGTACTTTGGGTAATGAAATCTAAAAAACCGTTCAGTATAGTTCTACAAAAAAAATTCAGCTACAAATTATAACATTTAAGTGTCAAAATTGTGCAGCGAAATTTTGATAGAAGTATTAGGTAGCAATAAAAAAATATTTTCGAAATCACTGCAAAACTTCGTAACAAGGCCGTAAAGAGATACTACTAAACATGTGTTCGATACCTTCACCTACGAAAAGAAAACACGTTTAAGACTATGCTTCTCTATTTTTGTTTTATAGATATCTCTTCCAGAAACATGGTTTCGGGACACCTTACAATGACTAAGAACGGTTTTTTAGGCTGCTGTCACGTAAAAAAATACCAAATGGAATTGTAAAACAGTAATAGAGGATCTCGCACTGGGATTTCTTAAACACTTTCCGTAAATAAAAAGTAGGGTCACCGCTTAGGGCCATGATCTTTCGTTTATTTCAAACAATTGCAAGTAACTCTAACATTTTTTAACCAAATGCTTTGAAAAAAATTTGAGACTGTGTACAGTCATACGATACACAATTTTGCCAGAGCGTTTGTTTTAAAATAATGTACCGTTTGCTAGCAAAAAATTTTCCCCCTAATTTTGGCTTATTTTTTTCAATAAAATATGTGAAATTTAAAGGGCAAAAATCCTAAAAGTCCTTATGGTTTATTGCAGATGCAAACGATGATATATAAGTGTTAATACTGTAAAAATGAATTTTTGATATAGACTATGTATTAACGTGTTTTAAAAAATATTTTCGAAATCACTGCAAAACTAAAGACCGAGGCCTTTATAAGTCCCATAGGATAACGCCTATGACCAAACACTGCGCGCCTAGCTCGTCGCCTGCCTGCTTCCGTATCTCAGACGCGGCATCCTGTAGACTATGCAGTAATTGATTTGTTTTATTGTGTTTTTACTGGACAAGGCTTTGACAATGAAACTGCACAATGACCGAAGTTTATTACGTCTATCCAAAACGCTACATTTTGCTGTCATTATTCTCTTCACGCGAAGCAGGCAAGGTAAGTATTTTGTTTAGTACAGATCATATTCTACACAATGCAAGCACTGAGAGAAAGAGAGAGAGAAAGCGATATAGTGTTATTTCTACTACAGTTTAGAAAGGAAATGTGTTTTCTTACGGGAGAGTTTGGCTCAGGGAAAATGTCTGCCGCTAGTTTCGTTGGTGTAGCATATGGACCAGAAAAATACGAAACTGTAGTAAAATTAAATTTAAATATGTTTGGAAATGACAGTAGTATTTTAACTTTATCTTAAAGGGAAAACAATCCTATAACGCGTTTTAATTCAGCAATTTTATCTAATTTAAAATTTAGGAATGCTCTGTGTTTGGTCAGTTTGCAGACATTTCCGATACCAGCGCTCAAGCTACAGAAATTTTCCCTGTGCCAAACTTTTGAAATTGATCTTTGTAACCTGTAGCCATGGCCGAAAGTGTCAGCCATGATGTATTTCGTAAGTTGTCTTCATCTTCAACTCTTGTACTAAAACGTCGATTTCTCCATATTATCTCTGATTGCCTGCTGGCCTGCCTAGGTGAACGAGGGAAGTCCTGCCACGTGGAAGGTTTTGCTCCACAGTCCAACTCGTAAACATAGTATTTTGTTGTAACTGCGGCGCGGTTACATTGCGTGATAAGAGGCGGTATCACGCCCAGAAGTGGATTTTTTGTTGTTGTGAGCTTATTTAGTATTAGGGAAAATTATACGCTGCAGCGCACGCTCACAGTTATTGACGTAAGCAAATAACCTTGCTTTGCAGGGACGTGAAAATAAAATTCAAATAAAATATGCGCATATTTAATATTGCTTGTAATTTTAAAATTAAAGAACTTTATCTACAGCGAACTTTGGTTAACCAAAAAATCGTTATGGAAAAAAAAAACGTTAAGAAAGATAAGTTAAGAACAAATTATGTTAGTAAATTTTTCGTTTGGTTCTTTGCGGTGTACACGAACCATACACTGAGAGAAAAAATTGGTCAATCAAATATTTGTTTATATATGTGCAAACAACGATGTAGTGTTGTTTTAAACAAATATTTAGTTGACAACCATTTTTTGTTACGTCAACAAAGCAGTCATGTTATTTCATAATCTCATTTAGTTAAAATAACTAAACCAGATGTTGAAACAATAATTCAATATTGTTGATTTTACAAAATCTGGCGTTCAACATAATATTTGTTTGAATCAACACTACATTGTTGGCTGCACATATACAAACAAATATTTGGTTAACCAACAAATCCTTTTTCTCAGTTTAGTTTTCATGTCACAAGCCTGGACGAGTTTATACAAAAAACGTGTTATATTATAAAAAGAACTCGTGTTACCGGATCTTAATTTGGTACACGAACTAATTAAACCAAAATGTGGTATAAATAAAGGCATGGCATGTCGTACTCACCACCATCATATAAAATATTCTATAGTCTGTCAACCGATACGAGGTACGTGGCTGTGTGAAACTTTGCTCCAGAGTATGAAGAACTAACTAAAGTGATTTTTTTGTACGCGTCATTGCTAACGAATGTCGCTGGGTCGCAGACAACCCACAGATACGTAACAAAAACCAAGCACAATAAATTGAGCTACCAAAAATAAAATTACATGAAGAAACATAGGAAGTCAGAAATGGTTACAGTAAAAAAAAAAAAACATACAAAAAATCGGAAATATACATATAGTAAGTATATAATGAGAAACGAAAATAAATAAATTAAGTCAAACAGACAATAACCAAACTGTGTATTGTCTGCGACGCAAGAACACTCACTAGCTATAGCTGCATTGGCGTCACCAAGATTTAGTCCCGGGGAAGGGAAGGAGGGGGGGGGGGGAGTTGTTACATAGGAATTAGTTAGTAAAATTTTTTTTTTTCATACAAACCGCAGTAATTTTCTTTTTGACACGTATACATGTCTCTTGCATAGGTATGTTTTATATTAGTGAGCAAATTCTTATTTTTCATATTTTTTTTAAATACCTCGGTATATATAACTTATTTTTTCTAATTTTTTCATGGGGCAAGGGCCAACTGCCCCCCCCCCGCCCTCCTGGCTGACGCTTTTAACTTCAGTTTGGCATACACCTCCATCGCATAAATCATTCAAAGATGACACCCGAGTATGAAGCTTGATTATAAATATTAGCGTTTGAACGGTCCGCATGAGAGTTTTGTCTTCGTGTCAGCGGGGATGCAACATCTTGGTGTCGACATCATCACGGAAGCAAACTACTAGCACAGTCTTGCTTACTGTTTGTTGTTCTCGCGAAGGACGAAGGAGAGAGAGAGAGAGAGAGAGAGAGAGGCGTATATACCCCACTCCGCACCTTCCTGTCCCCGTCTCATGTCATAGCTTCGCGCCAAGTCTCGCAGAGCAGAGTTCCCAACTAACTTATTCTCTGTAGTTCATCTCTCAAAGCTGCTAAGTGGGCCATGAGTAAACTCTGCTCTAATGTGTAACTCGTCTGCCATAGCAGACATGCGAGCTAGGTTACAGCCGTCTACCTGTAAGCTAAGCGGATACGTGGCGATGGTAAACAAAATTACTGTTCAATAACTTAAGGCCTCGCTCCCTAGTTTAGCAGGGGTTTCGAAAATATTTTTGTAACGCAAATTAATACGTATATAAAAAATTCCTTTGGCGGTTTTAACACTTATATATCAACGTTTTTATATGAATTTTTCTGTTGCAATACACCATACTGATTTTTAGATTTTTGCCCCCGAAATAGTACATATTTTGTTGTGAAAATAAGCCAAAATGAAGCAAAATAATTTTTTTCCCGCAAACGGTACATTATTTAAAAAAAAAAAAAAACTGTCTGGTAAAATTGTGTATCGTATGACTGTACACTGTCTCAAATATTTTCAAAGCATTTGGTTAAAAATTATTTGAGTTATTTGCAATTGTTTGAAATAAACGGGAGATCATGGCCTTAAGAGGCAGGCCGTTCCAGTGTTTCAGGCGCATATATGCAATCCGTATTAACCCTATATAAAGCAAGGCTAATTTTACTTTAGCTATAGCAATTATCTTCACGTTTTATCAAATATACAATCGTTTTTATTTTCGCTGCGTCCTGCAAAATCAAGAATAACAAACGGTTACCATTATCAATGTGAAACAAAAGGAAGTTTTGTAAAATTTGCAGCCAACCATTGTTTATACCCGACTTCGGCGAACACAGCGAACATAGGAACCACTGTGTCTCTTATAAACCGCGAAAATAATGTTGATAAGTGTAATACTCTTATTACTAGGGCGAAAATAAAATTAGCCTTGATTTATATGGGGTTAATGCGGGCTGCGTACATGCGCCTGAAACACTGGAACGTCCTCTTAATGGGCGACTTGAAAAGAGGCGGAGCTTCAGTCAGGTGTGGGAAACAATTCCTATCTCCATGGATACCGCAGCCGAACATAACCTTCATTTATCTGTTTGGCGTCAAATGTCCCGGATGAGATGTACGTCAAGAAAATTGATCATTTGTTTGGAATTTGCCGTTTTTTCAGGTAAACATTAATCTTATGTATTTGCGTATCTTAACCATGGAGTAGAAACTACTGTTTGTTTTATCCTTACGTGCAAATCTATGAATGAGCAACATTTTTGCTTTCTGGAATTACCAACTAACAAATCAGCATGTTTGTAAACAAGCTGTGTTTCCCCTGCAGTGACGTCACGGGGCGTGTACTTCAAGTCGTCCATTAAACCCGTGTACAACGGTTAAGGCGACCGCCTACGTCACGTTTCAAATGCATAGCAGTGTGTTCATGAACATGGGTTTTCTACGGAACAGTTCCACATGTGCTCGTTGTGCCAACGTACGAAAAGAAAACACTTCAGACAAGGTTGGGACCACGTTGTTAAGACACCATGCTCATAAAAAAATTGTTTCTAAGCCCTCCAAAATAGCTAAAATTTCATTTTGAGACTACCGTTCTTCAAACTGTAATACGTGAAAGTATATTAAACTCAGATTGAGATGCGCACTGAACTTCGTTACATACTTTAAACCAATAAAATTATATGATCACCGCTCAATTCGCTCACATGTGGAGTTATGACACAAAATATAAAAATTTAAGATGGCGACCATTGCTCCCTCTTAAGGGGTATGGAAAGGTAGGATGTCGAGCGGGTGACTGGAACACTCAATCGTCAATCAAATCTGAACTACTCATCAAATTTCGATGAGATTTTTTGCCGAGTAGATATTTTATCAGTAGACGTTTATATATATAACATTATGAGGTAGTATGCTTTATTTTCGAGTAAAAAATTAAAAACGGTTTTTAGAAAAATAAGGGCTTGAATCCACAAAATCTACAAAAATGGGAAACTGTAATTTTTATAATTTTTAATACGATAATGTCTGGACCTCTATAATAACAGAATTTCAAATATACTCGCGTTTTAATTTGAAAATAATTTTAACATCCGTAAACCTATCGCGCAGAGATTTTCGGATAGTAAAATTATTTTCAAATTAAAACGCGAGTATATTTGAAATTCT